>OY986439.1:144174883-144179770 GCA_963920525.1 Dichetophora obliterata
ATAATAATAATAATAATAATAATAATAATAATAATAATAATAATAATAATAATAATAATAATAATAATAATAATAATAATAATAATAATAATAATAATAATAATAATAATAATAATAATAATAATAATAATAATAATAATAATAATAATAATAATAATAATAATAATAATAATAATAATAATAATAATAATAATAATAATAATAATAATAATAATAATAATAATAATAATAATAATAATAATAATAATAATAATAATAATAATAATAATAATAATAATAATAATAATAATAATAATAATAATAATAATAATAATAATAATAATAATAATAATAATAATAATAATAATAATAATAATAATAATAATAATAATAATAATAATAATAATAATAATAATAATAATAATAATAATAATAATAATAATAATAATAATAATAATAATAATAATAATAATAATAATAATAATAATAATAATAATAATAATAATAATAATAATAATAATAATAATAATAATAATAATAATAATAATAATAATAATAATAATAATAATAATAATAATAATAAAAATAATGATAATAATAATAATAAGAATAATAATAATAATATTAATAATAATAATAATAATAATAATAATAATAATAATAATAATAATAATAATAATAATAATAACAATAATAATAATAATAATAATAATAATAATAATAATAATAATAATAATAATAATAATAATAATAATAATAATAATAATAATAATAATAATAATAATAATAATAATAATAATAATAATAATAATAATAATAATAATAATAATAATAATAATAATAATAATAATAATAATAATAATAATAATAATAATAATAATAATAATAATAATAATAATAATAATAATAATAATAATAATAATAATAATAATAATAATAATAATATAATAATAATAATAATAATAATAATAATAATAATAATAATAATAATAATAATAATAATAATAATAATAATAATAATAATAATAATAATAATAATAATAATAATAATAATAATAATAATGATAATAATAATAATAATAATAATAATAATAATAATAATAATAATAATAATAATAATAATAATAATAATAATAATAATAATAATAATAAAAATAATAATAGTAATAATAATAATAATAATAATAATAATAATAATAATAATAATAATAATAATAATAATAATAATAATAATAATAATAATAATAATAATAATAATAATAATAATAATAATAACAATAATAATAATAATAATAATAATAATAATAATAATAATAATAATAATAATAATAATAATAATAATAATAATAATAATAATAATAATAATAATAATAATAATAATAATAATAATAATAATAATAATAATAATAATAATAATAATAATAATAATAATAATAATAATAATAATAATAATAATAATAATAATAATAATAATAATAATAATAATAATAATAATAATAATAATAATAATAATAATAATAATAATAATAATAATAATAATAATAATAATAATAATAATAATAATAATAATAATAATAATAATAATAATAATAATAATAATAATAATAATAATAATAATAATAATAATAATAATAATATTAATAATAATAATAATAATAATAATAATAATAATAATAATAATAATAATAATAATAATAATAATAATAATAATAATAATAATAATAATAATAATAATAATAATAATAATAATAATAATAATAATAATAATAATAATAATAATAATAATAATAATAATAATAATAATAATAATAATAATAATAATAATAATAATAATAATAATAATAATAATAATAATAATAATAATAATAATAATAATAATAATAATAATAATAATAATAATAATAATAATAATAATAATAATAATAATAATAATAATAATAATAATAATAATAATAATAATAATAATAATAATAATAATAATAATAATAATAATAATAATAATAATAATAATAATAATAATAATAATAATAATAATAATAATAATAATAATAATAATAATAATAATAATAATAATAATAATAATAATAATAATAATAATAATAATAATAATAATAATAATAATAATAATAATAATAATAATAATAATAATAATAATAATAATAATAATAATAATAATAATAATAATAATAATAATAATAATAATAATAATAATAATAATAATAATAATAATAATAATAATAATAATAATAATAATAATAATAATAATAATAATAATAATAATAATAATAATAATAATAATAATAATAATAATAATAATAATAATAATAATAATAATAATAATAATAATATAATAATAATAATAATAATAATAATAATAATAATAATAATAATAATAATAATAATAATAATAATAATAATAATAATAATAATAATAATAATAATAATAATAATAATAATAATAATAATAATAATAATAATAATAATAATAATAATAATAATAATAATAATAATAATAATAATAATAATAATAATAATAATAATAATAATAATAATAATAATAATAATAATAATAATAATAATAATAATAATAATAATAATAATAATAATAATAATAATAATAATAATAATAATAATAATAATAATAATAATAATAATAATAATAATAATAATAATAATAATAATAATAATAATAATAATAATAATAATAATAATAATAATAATAATAATAATAATAATAATAATAATAATAATAATAATAATAATAATAATAATAATAATAATAATAATAATAATAATAATAATAATAATAATAATAATAATAATAATAATAAAAATAATAATAATAATAATAATAATAATAATAATAATAATAATAATAATAATAATAATAATAATAAAAATAATAATAATAATAATAATAATAATAATAATAATAATAATAATAATAATAATAATAATAATAATAATAATAATAATAATAATAATAATAATAATAATAATAATAATAATAATAATAATAATAATAATAATAATAATAATAATAATAATAATAATAATAATAATAATAATAATAATAATGATAATGATAATAATAATAATAATAATAATAATAATAATAATAATAATAATAATAATAATAATAATAATAATAATAATAATAATAATAATAATAATAATAATAATAATAATAATAATAATAATAATAATAATAATAATAATAATAATAATAATAATAATAATAATAATAATAATAATAATAATAATAATAATAATAATAATAATAATAATAATAATAATAATAATAATAATAATAATAATAATAATAATAATAATAATAATAATAATAATAATAATAATAATAATAATAATAATAATAATAATAATAATAATAATAATAATAATAATAATAATAATAATAATAATAATAATAATAATAATAATAATAATAATAATAATAATAATAATAATAATAATAATAATAATAATGCTAATAATAATAATAATAATAATAATAATAATAATAATAATAATAATAATAATAATAATAATAATAATAATAATAATAATAATAATAATAATAATAATAATAATAATAATAATAATAATAATAATAATAATAATAATAATAATAATAATAATAATAATAATAATAATAATAATAATAATAATAATAACAATAATAATAATAATAATAATAATAATTATAATAATAATAATAATAATAATAATAATAATAATAATAATAATAAAAATAATAATAATAATAATAATAATAATAATAATAATAATAATAATAATAATAATAATAATAATAATAATAATAATAATAATAATAATAATAATAATAATAATAATAATAATAATAATGATAATAATAATAATAATAATAATAATAATAATAATAATAATAATAATAATAATAATAATAATAATAATAATAATAATAATAATAATAATAATAATAATAATAATAATAATAATGATAATAATAATGATAATAATAGTAATAATAATAATAATAAAAACTTCTTTTGAAATTTCTTTACAAAGAGATTTATATGCAGCACGAATTACCAGATTATTAGGATGATCCTTTTTCCTTTTAAAAAGTTTATTTTTGGTTTTAATTTTATCCAGGAGTTCTTAAACTAATCCAGGCCTTTAATTTCCATCCATTTCTATGTTTTAAAACTGTACTAAACTTGAGCAAGCTACGACTTGCCCTAAAATCAGTTTTTTTGTTGACCACAGTGAGAAAAGTCACACGGTCTCTACTTACAAAAATATTCTTAAAGCTCAAGCAAGTCATGCTATGATCAGTAATCTGAAAGTCAATGGCAGAAGTGTACAAAGATACGTTTTGGCAGCTTTGAAAACGTACGAAGATGTGGTCAATACAGGTTTCAGAAAAGATTGTACTGCGAGTTGGCTGATTAATGCAGGAATCCAAACCATGAGATGAAAGTAACGAAAGATATCTATCAGTGTTACCAGAGTTTTCAAGAATATTAAGGTTAATATCCCCGAGCAGAATTAAATTATCATTATTTTCATTAGAAAGAAGAAAATTAAGATCATAAAAAAATGCATCATGCGAACTGTTATTAAATCTGTAAAAGCATTAAAACGTAACTTTAAGATCGTCTAAATTAGTCTTCAACTTCAAAACATCACAACTACTAAGGTTAAAGCAAACATGGTCATGATTTATCCCACTCTTAATAAACGCGGCGACACCACCAGACGCATACTCATTATTACAAGCGGCTAATAAATTATAGCCAGGAAGATCATAGAGGGTGCTTTCCTCTTTCTGACAAAATTTCTGACAAAAAAACTAAAATCGGCTTGTTCACAAATGATTCTATGTGTAGTATTAAGTTGTTAAAATTTCTTCGTAAACTTCTA
>OY986439.1:144814296-145001796 GCA_963920525.1 Dichetophora obliterata
GCTAAGGTGGACAAGGAAAATATTTTTGGTCCAACAGTCGGAAAGTTCAGCCTCCACGACAACAGCTCCGATAACGGAATGAGGCTGATTGACTTCACCGCAGTACGAAACATGGTCGTAAGTAGCACTAGATTCAAGCATCTCAATATTCATAAAGCCATCTGGATGTCCCCTGATCAAAAAACCAAGAATCAAATTCATCACGTTTTGATCGACGGAAGGCACTCTTCCAGTGTATTAGATGTACACACGATCCGTGGTGCAAACATTGACTCGGATCACTATCTTGTTGCAGCCAAGATCCGTACACGTCTGTGCGCAGCTAATAATACACGCAGCCCTACACAGAGAAAGCTAGACGTCAACAAGCTGCAATCGAAACAGACAGCCGATGCTTTCCCCACTCGACTCTCGCTCCTGCTTCAAAGCACTCCTCCAACTCCATGCGTGCGGCTGCTGAAGAGGTGATTGGCTACCACTGCCCTCGCCGAAACCAGTGGTACGACCAGGAGTGTCGCGGCGCCACTGCAGAGAAAGACGCCGCCTACAAAGCCACCCTGCAGTCGGTTGTAACGTGCGCTGCTAAGGAGCGATACCAAGAAAAGAGGAGGGAAGAGAGACATATTTTCAGGCGGAAAAAAAGAGAGGCAGAAAAGCGCGAGCAGGAGAAGATTGAGATGGATGGTGACAGGAATGAGGCCCGCGAATTTTTCGAAAAAATAAGACGCCTTACCGATGGTTTTAAAACCGGGGCTTCTTCCTGCAAGGATGAAAACGGGAATCTAGTGACAGATGTCCAGAGTACACTGATGTTATGGAGGGAACACTTCTCTAAGCTTCTAAATGGCGACGCTGACAACAATCCCGCCAATAGAGATGATATTCCGGAAATCCCCAATTTTGGATGACAGCGTTGAGGTTTCGCTGCCCGACTATGATGAAGTTCTGACAGCTATAGCTCGGCTTAAAAATAACAAAGCCGCGGGAGCTGATGGCTTACCTGCTGAGCTGTTTAAGAACTGAGGCGAAGCTCTACTTAAATGCATTCATGAGCTTCTATGCCGAATATGGTCGGAAGAATGCATTCCGAACGATTGGAATCTCAGTGTGCTCTGCCCAATCCACAAGAAAGGCAATCCCACTATCTGTGCCAATTACCGTGGGATAAGCCTTCTTAATATCGCATATAGGGTCCTGTCGAGTGTTTCATGTGAAAGATTGAAGCCCATTGTAAACGAACTGATCGGACCTTATCAGTGTGGCTTCAGACCTGGAAAGTCCACCATCGACCAGATTTTCACGCTACGACAAATCTTGGAGAAGACTCAAGAAAAACAAGTCGACACCCACCATCTTTTTGTCGACTACCACCATGTCTGAATTTGGTATTCCTGCAAAACTAATACGACTTTGCAGGATGACACTGAGCAACACCAGCAGCGCAGTTAAAATCGGAAAGGACCTCTCCCCACCATTTATTACCAAACGAGGTTTCAGACAAGGTGATTCCTTATCGTGCGACTTTTTCAACCTAATGATGGAAAAGATCATCCGAGCTACTGATCTGAGACGTAGTGGCACAATATTCTACAAGAGTGTTTTGGCCATAATACGCGCGAAGTCAGTGCAACATTTTCCAGATTAGAAAGAGAGTCAAGTCGAATGGGTCTGGCAGTGAATGCAGATAAGACGAAATACTTAGTGTCAACAAACAAACAGTCCCAGCGTCTTGGAACCCACGTTACCGTTGACAATACCTCATTCGAGGTTGTGAAGAACTTCGTTTATCTGGGATCCAGCATTAACTCAACCAACGCTATCAGCATTGAGATCAAGCGAAGAATAAATCTTGCCAACAGGTGTTACTTTGGGCTCAGTAGGCAATTGAGAAGCAGAGCCCTCTCTCGACGAACGAAAATCACGCTCTATAAATCGCTCATCATGCCCGTCTTACTTTATGCATCACAAACCTGGACGCTGAGCATTTTAGATGAAAAGACTTTAGGAGCATTCGAGAGAAAGATTCTTCGTAAGATCTACGGACCAATCTACGTCAATGGCGAGTACCGAATACGGTGGAATGATGAACTGTGTGAGCTGTACGCTGACATCGACATAGTCAAGCGCATTAAAATCGAGTGGCTTCGCTGGCTTGGTCATGTTCAGCGCATGAAATATGATGCTCCAGTGAAGAAAACATTCGATTCGGTACCCAGCGGCGGTCAAAACAGAAGAGGACGACCGCATCTTCGTTGGAAAGACCAAGTAGAGGACAACCTGACGAAGCTTGGAATTTCCAACTGGCGCCAGCAAGCGAAAGACAGAAATGACTGTCGCAAATTCTTAGATGAGGCTAAGACCGACACACGGTTGTAGCGCCAACTAAGTAAGTATTATCTAGAAGAAGCGTTTTAGTTTTATTAATTTAAGCAGTTTCTACATAAATTTATAAACCGTGATGATCAAATCGTGTGCACTGTTTCAAGAATTTAGTTTGTCCTTTTCATAAATATTTAGTAAATGTTTCGTAAGGTTTTTGTTTTAGTAAAAATGGAAGGCATTGGATAAAGATAATGAAAAAATGGTTGAGGCAAGCAAGGGACAATATATTAAACTTATTTTTTACCTAATTAAACTACAATGGAAATTTTAGTAACGTAACGCCTGTAACGTAGCTCCAGATAAAAAAGCCTAATAAAAAAAACAAATGCGTCGCTGGACACACGAGAGAAGCGAAGCTTTTTCGCAGTTTCATACGTTTGATAATGTAATGGTTTTTTAATAAAACCATTTTCAAATTGCAAAATTTTAAATATTTAAAAAAATGTTTACTAAAAAAATTATAATATTCCCATCAGGAATTTATGTTACCTTTCGTTATTATTTTGCATTAATTTTGAATTATTTTTGTAAATGTTAATGAAATTATTGGGTTTTAATATCTAAAATATCAAACATATATTATATAGATGTAATGTCATCGATATTTCTAGCAAATATTACATCAATAGTTGTCCTAATCTTGTTGTGCAAATATTTGGATCGCTTGTCATTCGCAAATTATATTTTTCAAAACAGCATAGAATTTTTATGAAACTGATATTTTTATATTTCAAAAGTATAGTCTCTCTGATGTTAATGTCCAATTATAATAGAAGTAACGTAATGTGATCTAATGTCAGTTGAGCAGTGCGTTCTTTCACTTATTGTTTGAAACAATGCTTTCTTATACAAGTGGTTTAATAAACGTAACGTAACGTGACGAGACGTATAGATCCGTGGATTTTAGATTTCTACGTTACTTTACATTACATACATTACATACTTTACAGCCGTTTTAGTAGGTGTCGAGCCACAGTGTTTCGTCTACAGTCATTCTCTTTATACTCATTTATCTCGAAACTACTTTTTTCGGCATGTTGTTGTAGAAAAAACCAAAAACTATTCAGCCGAATCATCTGAAATTTTAAAATGCTATTCAAAACAACGGTGGCTATCGCTGGAACTAGAATCAACGTTTTATTTTAAAAAACATCATATATTTTACACTTAAGAACCGGTGGCGATCGTAGCCTAGTGGGTAGAGTGCGGGGCCCCTAAGCTAAAGAACCGCTGTAGCACGGGTTCAATTCCAGCTCAGACAGAAAGTTTTTTCAATTTAATTAATTTTTCTGTTCGGACGTCACCTCTCTGGAGACAATGGCAAACCTCAGAGAGTAAAAATTGCCGTGTAAAGCTTCTTGAGAACATAAGCCGTTCGGAGTCGGCATAAAACTCGCAGGTCCAGTTCTCGGTCATTTGTGATCAAACATTTAATAACACGCACAACACAATTGATCAATAGAAGCTAGGTCAAAGTACTTCCAAGGGCTGAAATGGCCAGTTTATTTTTTATTTAACCGGTAGAAAACAAGCTTTTTTTTTATTTTAGTTAATGAATATAAGCTCTTACAGACTATGGAATATTATATATGTTATAAAGATGAATATAAAATATGTTACAATTAAATATAAATTCAATTCATTATAATTATTGGGGGTTGGAATTAGTTTTAAAGGTTTTCTAAGAGATGGCGTAACTATCAATAGATCGCATCGGGCACACCTGTGACTATATTCATTTCAAAGCACATTGTCTAAGCTTCATTTTTCAGTATGTGTCATTCCACTGAAGTGTAAACAACATATATTTTTTTCTCTGTGAACATGTCGACTTTCGTTCCAACAAAACGCAATTTGCGGGAAGGTTTACTTTTGTGCTTCCATTTGAAGAAAAAAGTGGTTGAAGCACAACGCACGCTTACTGAGGCTTACGGGGGCTATGCTCCATCGATTTCTACTTGTGAGTACTGGTTCCGTCGGTTTAAAAGTGGTGATTTTGATACGGAAGACAAAGAGCGTCCGGGCCAGCCGAAAAAGTTTGAAGATGAGGAATTGGAGGCTTTGCTCGATGAAGACCCGTGTCAAATCCTTCAAGAATTGTCAGAATCATTGGGAGTCGACTAATCAATGGTCGGCAAACGCTTGAAGGCCATGGGAATGATTCAAAAGCAAGGAAATTGGGTGCCGTACCAGTTGAAGCCGAGAGACGTTGAACGGCGATTTTGCATGTGCAAACAACTGCTTCAACGGCATAAAAGGAAGAGTTTTTTGCATCGTATTGTCACTGGCGATGAAAAGTGGATCCATTACGATAATCCTAAGCGAAAAAAATCGTGGGGACCACCCGGCCATGCATCAACATCGAGGGCCAAGCCGAATATTCATGGCGCCAAGCTTATGCTGTGTATTTGGTGGGATCAGAAGGGTGTCGTGTACTATGAGCTGCTAAAACCTAACGAAACCATCACTGGGGAACGCTACCAACAACAATTGATGCAATTGAGCCGAGCATTAAAGGTTAAACGGCCGGAATATGCCAAAAGACACGACAAAGTGGTTTTTCAACATGACAACGCACGGCCACATGTTGCAAGAACCGTCAAGGAAACGTTGGAGGCGCTGAATTGGGATGTGCTACCCCACCCGCCTTATAGCCCAGACATAGCCCCTTCCGACTACCACCTATTAAGATCGATGACGCATGGCTTGGCTGAGCAGCGCTTCACTTCTTACGAGGATACCAAAAAATGGGTTGATTCGTGGATTGCCTCAAAAGACGAATCGTTCTTCCGGTGCGGAATCCATATGCTGCCAGAAAGATGGGAAAATGTTGTAGCTAACGATGGACAATACTTTGAATAATATACATTGTACCGTTGTTTCTAAATAAATGCTCAAAAACCGAAAAAAAAACCTTTAAAATTAATTCCAACCCCCAATACTATAAGATACAATTTATTTGAGATTATTTTAATAATAACAATTTAGAGAATGTTTTAAGGATTCTTTAGAATCTGCAAAATCAATGTTGCGGTATAACATGCAATTGTTAAACTCCAACATAGATCTAAACATTGGCGAGTTAAAGGCATAGTTTGATTTGCATGTTTCTAAATAAAATACGTCAAAGTGTCTTAATGTTCTCGACGGAACATTAAAATGTATTAATTTGATCAAATTAGGACAATTTACCGTTCCCCTTACAATACCTAAAACTAACATTAGAGATAAAATTATTCTTCTATTCTGAAGAGTTTTTAATTTAATAAAACTACAACGATCATTATATGACGGCATTTCAATTTGGGAATTAATGGCTCTAAAAACAAAACGAGTAAAAGCTTTTTGTACTCATTCGAGGCGTAAGGTGTGAGACGCATAGAACGGATTCCAGATAAATGAAGCATATTCCAACTTTGATCGAACTACTGATGTATAAGGACACTTCAGGTTATAAGGGTCTTTAAAACTTGATCCATTACGTCGAACTAACGCAAGTAGCGAGTATGCTTTCGGTATAATATAATTCAAGTGACCTATAAAGGTGAATCTCGAATCAAATATAACCCCGAGATCTTTAGTTTCACTTACGAATTTCAACCAAGTATTACCTAAAAGGTACGATGTTTTTAAAGGAGACATTGACTTAGTGTAAGTAGAAAACACACATTTTTCATGATTAAGAAGCAGGCCATTGTTTGTACACCAATAAAAATAGCATTTAAGTCAGAATGTAGTAACACAGCGTCTGACAATGACCTAATTTTGAGCAAAATTTATAGATCATCCGCATATAGAAGATATTGCGAATTCTTTACTTTTGATGTAATATCATTTATAAATACAATAAAAAGTAATGGACTCAGTATACTTCCTTGAGGAACACCAGAAGAAGCTACAAATTGTTTAGATAGTTCGTTTTCAATGCAAACATGGTTTAACCTGTCACTCAAATATGACCCAAACCATCTTAATAAGTTAGAATGGAAACCTATTTTCGCTAATTTTTTTATTAAAATATCATGAGAAACTTTGTCAAAGGCCTTTGAGAAATCAGTGTATATTGAGTCAACTTGATATCCCTTTTGAAAGGCACCGTTGATCGACCAGGTACAAAACCATGTTGGAAAGGAGATATTAAGCATTTTACGGCAAAATAAACTTTTTCTTTAACTATTGCTTCGAACAGTTTCGATACAGAGGTAAGTTTTGATATCGGCCTATAATTTTCAATATTATTTTTATTCCCAGATTTATATATTGGAGAAATAAATGATACTTTCCAATCCGGAATAAATGACCCTGTAGAAAGAGATTTGTTGAAAATTAGCTGGAGGGGTTTTGCTATGGATTTAACACAACTTTTTAAAAACAAACTTGATAAACCATCACAATCAGGCTTGGTTGTCATTTTAAGATTCGAAACACCCTTAACTACATCCTCTTCAGAGATATACAAGGAACCCAAATCAATCAAAGGGCTTATATCTTTTGTAGTATCAGCTGAACAAATAACTGATGGTTGAAGATTTGACTCAAAAAAGTCAGCAAAAAGTTTTACGCTTTCAATGGCATTTTTTGAGCCTTTATTTTTAAAAAACATTACAGTTGGAATGTTTGAGCTTTTTTTCTTAGAATTAACAAAACTCCAAAATGCTTTCGGATTCGACTTTATATTTGTTTCAAAATTTTGAATGAAATTTTTTTTTTTAGAAATTTATCTATGTAATTAAATTCTCTCATAAAATGTCTGTATTTATTAAAGTAATCAATATTCTTAGACACCGCCCATTTTTTATAAAACTTATTCCGAAGATTTTTTAATGTTGAAAGACCAGAGGTATACCACGGCAGTCTATACTTTTGCGTGCTTTTTTTAGGAACATGCTCACAAAAAATCCTTCAAATTATAAATTAAAACAACGAGAAACAGTCTTGCACATTAAGATTAAAGAATTCGTTATGCCAATTTATGCTATTAAATAAATAATTCAAAAGATTAAAATCACAAGCATTAAAATTGAAGTTAAATTCATTAATAATTTTAGTCTAACTTTTACGAAATTCGTAAAATTCTATTTCTATAGACAAAGGAATATGATGCAAATTAGCAGGAGATATGGGAAAACCAGACTCACGTATATTAAAATTAATATTTTTACTAATGAATACCACTAAAAATACCAAATTATTTTTACACTCATTAACCTGTAGTAAATCTAGCTCTAAGAAACTATCAACAACAAAAACCTCCAGCTCACTTTTCAAGCTCAATCCCACATCTCCAGATAATTTAGACCATACTATTTTGCTTAAGTTAAAGTCTCCAAGGATGCAAAGCTGGTGGTTACTACTTAAATTTTGACCAAGATGATTTATATTTTCCATATGTGCTTTATATAGTCCGAAAGCACTATTAGGAGGAATGTATTAAGCACAAATAAGTAATCATCAGATAAGCCATTAACAGCAACACACAGTTGATCCAACAGGGAATCAGCTATTTTTAGAAAAATTGTTGAGCTCGGAACGGAGAGTTTACGGCAATGAGGACTCCACCACCACGACTGCAACCAGTTTTTTTCGACAGTTAAGAACTTAATTTTCAAAAGCGCGTCATTCTGTCAATTTTTCATGTCTTTTTTCTAGTGCCAGCCATAGCTGTACTCATAGTGATTAATAATATTCTAGGTTTTTATTTATCAGATAAATAGAACAGTCAAAATCTACAACATCGCCCATGCCCCATTTCCTTGAGAGCGTCTCATTGACCGCCATTTTGAACAAGATCAACAATTTTTTATATGAAAAAAAAAATATTTTTTTATGATGAATGAAAGTTACATACACCTCAAAAGTTTAAATGTTCCTCGACTTAACTTGTCATGGAAACGTAGTATTTGATCGATAATTGTGATCTGCTGCATTATAGCTTCACGCATTCACAATAGAATATGTAGGGCAGCTAATGAACAATCCCTTTAATAAATTCCTGTCATCTACTGCGATCGGAAGGCGCGAGTTCGATCCTCACGCTTGCAAAGAAATATTTTTAATTTTATATCCTCTTTTTGTAATAGACGCAAGTAAAAAACAACAACAATTTTAAGAAAAAGGTGTACGGAAAAAAGTGTCGTTTTTCAGATTTCACTCAAGCAAATCACAAAACGAGGCGTAAAAAGCTTCGCTTCAAAAATCAGAGAAGATTTTTGAATTTCATCACTTGAAAATGTTATTTAAAGCTCTTCTAAAAAAAGTTGAATATAAAAAGTCTTACCCAATTCAGAGAGTTTTTCTAATTTTGTTATCCAAGCCAAAAATCACTTTCGTTTTTTGTAACGTAACGCCAGCACATATTTTTGCTTAAATCTTAAAATCTTGTCATTTTTTACTTAATAAAGTGCTACTTAATCACTACGCAAATGTAAAAAATCCTTTTTAAAAATTAGACATTTTCATTCTTTTTTTTTTAATACTTCTTCGTGCAAATCGTACGTAACGCCAGTTTGGAAATGCCTATATGTAAGCAAATAATATGTAACGCCGATGAATGGCTGCAAATAAAAACAATAAATGGAACAAAACAAGAACTTATAAAAATGCTGCAAGATCAGAATGGAAAGTTTAAGTTTCATTGCTTCGTAAAGTCTCAACAAGCAAAGTTTTTGCAACACAAAAAACAATCAACGACAGACACTTCAGCTCTATTGCAAATTGATTTCGCCGAGAACTACTCTATAATATCTCAAGATGAAATTCAGAGTGCGCACTGGCGCCATCCGCAAGCTACCTTGTTCGCAGGTTGATGTTGGTTGGAATGTGGCACTAAATGTAAATCATACGTTATAATAAGCTCTGATCTCTCTCATGACAAGTTTCCGTCTGGCTATTCCTTAAAACTATGATTAAAGATTTAAAAAATGATTATCCCTAAATGACATAAATATCAATATTTAGTGATGATGCGCAGCTCAATTTAAAAATAAATTCACTTTATCTAACAAATGTTTCAGTAAAGAAGATTGTTGCGTCGATACTGTAGTGTGCACCGAGTTAAGCAACCAAACGTACACAAACTTATGGATTGCACTGTAACTATGTTTATTGTTATTCACCACGCACAATGACCTGTGGTTATACATTAAGTTTACATTACGCACTTTCGCACTAAGCTAATGTTCTATTTCTTTCACTCGCGCACTTTTAATGTTTATTATTTTTGTTATATACTTATATGCATTACGCACTTTCAATGTTTATTATTTTTGTTATATATTTATTTTGCATTACGCACTTACGCATTAAGTTTATATTTATCACTCACGCACTTTTTATGTTAAGAATTATGCACTTTTCGATTTTAAGAAAATACCGTTGTTTGGCTTTATAAGCACCGAAATTGAAAAATAAAGATCATTATTAATTCTGCAAGCTTTAAATCAGCTTCATCCTTTTATTTTAAGCCTAAGTGCATTTTTATGCCGGCTGACTTTTAAAAATAAAAATATAAATATTTAGTGCCAGTGGCGTTATTAAGCGCCGGCAAAAACTTGAGGCAGGTCCTTATTATTGAAAATAAAAATGTTAAACAAAACTTTACATGGCGATCCTGCCAACTCACGGCACAGAGAAGATCCCGACGGCAGAACGACCAGTGCCAGAGTACGTTCTGGAAGGTTCAACCAGCGACGCACCGGTGTACGTCCCATCCAGGATTAACCAACAGCAGCCAAAACCACTCACCATAGAAGAGTACCGTCAGCGTCAGACGAAAAAGAAGGACGCACTGCTGACGACTAAGCCAAAACACAGACGAGGTGGTCGTTTAGTGAAGCTGCGTAAGGCCATTGCTACTAGGCGACGTATTGTCAACGCCGACCTCCACCACCGTGGCACACAGCGAGCACGCTTTGGATGCAAATTGACGCGTTAGAAGCACAAATGGAGAAACACAGAAAATAAAAACAAAAAAAAAATGTATTTATTTTTCGAATCTGTCATTAATTTAAATTTTATAATATTTATATTTATATTTGAAGAAATAAAATACAATATGTTGAATTAAATCCATATATTCAATTCACTTTTAAACGAAACTTGCATTTTTTTCATTTTTTTTAACAACTTGTTGCAAGTTATCATTTACTTTCCACACACACACATACACACACTTGGCAAAAATTATAGTTCAACAAGAATTGCTTCTTTCTATTGATTTTGCACTAAATACACTACACTTAAATTACATTAAACGCATATATTTATCGAAAAACGAAAACTACGCGCACGATTAAAACACTTTGCTAAAAATTACCTTGGATTACAGCCAAGCGATTTATACAAAAAATTTTTTTTTCACTACGCGAAAAGCAAAAACTACACGCGACCGCCATTATATTTTCCATTCATTAAACTTAAACGTCACTTTTACTTTTTCTTTGTACTCTTATTCGCAATTAATCATTGCAGACACATGTTTAAATGTTGGCATGCATGATTTATTAGCACTATGAATCACAGGGTGATTCAAGTGAAATAAAAAATTAAAAGTTTTAATGTTTTGATGTCATGACATAAATTTATGGACATAATTAAAGAAAACATAATATTTCTTGAAAAATTAAAGAAAAACTTAAGAAAAAGTAAAAATCGAATTTATAGTGAAGAATATAAAAAAGCTAAATTGCAAAAAATTGAAAAATTGAAAAACGACATAGTCGAATATGAAACTATAAAAGATTGCAAACATTTTATATTAGAATTTAATATAATTTATTATGAATTACATGAAATCATAAAAAATTTAATAATACGAAAAGAAGATAAAATAAATTTGGACTAATCATCAGTTTGGGAGGAAGAAAGTAAAAAACTACCAGTTTTCAAATGAGTTTATGAAGAATTAGATGATTTTATAGTGAAAGCAGAATTGCTTCATGATTAAATAAAAGATGAAGATAAGGCCATTTTTATTTAGTATGTATACAATTTTAAATTAACAATCCAAGTTAGAAGTATACTTGGACGTCTGAACAGACCTTCGACATTGATTGAATTAAAATCTTTATTGGTGAAATCTTATCCCAATCCAAAAACAGTACAGCAAATGCTAAATGAATTTAGTTCTATTTCACAGAATAATCTAACAATTTCCGAATATAGAGAAAAAATAACAGAATTAGCAGAGCAATTAAGCAATTTAGAGCTACAAAGCTTAGAGAAACCAAGTCAAGAGACAAAAGATGCAATATATAAGGTCAACGAAAGTATGGCACTTAATATTTTTTCAAAAGGTGTCAGGACAGAATATCAAACTATTTTACAGGCAAATCCGCCAAAATCTTTTAATGAAGCAACTGAAAGATGCTTGAATATTGAGCAAAATCTTTCAACAGATAGAAGCAATATTTTACATATACAGAACAGAAATAATTCAAGAAATTATAATGAGCAAAATAAAAGATTTAATCAAAACTTCAGAAATAATAATAATCAACATTTTTCAAACAGAGATAATAACAATTATAGAAATAATACATTTCAAAATAGAAATCCAAATTTTTGAAATAATTCCAGAAATAACTAAGAACTAAGCACAGAGAACTGTTGCAGTTGCTTTTAAACTGCAACATATTATATTAACCCATTAGCACTTAGTGGACATTATTTTTGCTCACATAAAATTATTGAACTTTGTTTATTCGCTATGGAATATTTTTCCGTAGAAAATTTTGCTGCTTGTTCTTTAGACGAGCTTTGCAAAAGTCCATTGGCGTCGGAAGCGGGGGGGCAAGGTGGGCAGTTGCCCCCCCCACTTTTTTAGCTAGATAAACAATTTAAAAGGAAAAGTTATTAAAAATATCAGTTTTTTTACAACGATAATATTTTTGTATTATATATTTTCCTCTTCTTTCTCTCTTCTACATGTTTCATGTGAAGAAATTTTGGTGAACCTTTTTTGCACCACCATTTGTACTGCCCCCCCATTTGTACTGCCCCCCCAGATGAAATTCGCTTCCGACGCGATTGCAAAAGTCAAAACATTCTGAACCGTATGTTCAGTTGTTCTGGCCCATGTGGGCGTTTGTTCCATACATCATGTGCTGGGATCTCTAAGTCGTGTCTTGATGATTTAATCTCACCACGATCAGGTCTTCGCTGGTATTGTGCTTCGTGTAGGGTTCTTTCACCAGATGAGTTTTTCTCAAAAATTAAGCTTTTCGGTGATAGTCTTAACGCTTTAAATAACAATTTTAAAGAAATTGTTACATTTTTTAATGAAGTAAGCACCTCACCCAGTACTAGCATTTATGATGAAAAGTCTTCATCGGTAAATATTTCGACCGCATTGTCTCAGACTCTTCCAGCCTCTTCTTCTGAGACTCAAATAGTTTTATCTAAAAAAGACCTAAATATTTCGAAGAAAAAGAGAAATAATTCCAAAAATAAAAGTAATAAGCGGCGCATGACGCTTCCAGCCACTTTAGAAACGAAGCAGATCTCGGCTAAACCAGTGTTTACGCCAGTGAGAATAGATAATATAGTTATTACTCCATCTTCTCCATCTGTTTCTCCCCCGGCTAGAAATGACATGACTAATGAGCGCAATAGTTCATTAAATTTAAGAGCTTTGTCGAGAAAAAAAAAGATTTTCATTTCACGTCTTCAGCCCGACACAACAAGTGAAAATGTATTGACGTTTGTTAAACACAACCAATTAGTAAGTCAGGCTGCTTTCTGCTCATGCAAGAAAATTGGCAATAAACCGTCCCACGCATCATTTATTCTCACAGTAGCTGCTGAAGAGTTTGCAACTGTTCTGAGCTCTAATCTGTGGGCTGATAATATCTTTGTTTCTGAGTTTAAGCTTAAACACAGGTCTAGAAGGACGAATAATATCACCAGTCAGACCCAAAAAAACTAAATAGGCTTTCCCTTTACTATCAAAATGTAAGGGGATTGCGTTCAAAGACGCGCGACATTTTTTTGTCAACTCCGAATTTTTCTGAAGAAATTATCGCGTTAACTGAAACTTGGAGGAATTACTGACTTAGAACTGTTTGACAATAGTTTTCAAGTGTATAGGAAGGACAGACACGCTGACAATAATTCTGCAGTTGGTGGTGGTGTCCTATTAGCTGTAAGGAGCTCCTGTGTTAGTTCCTTTATTGATATTCCCTGCTCTGCTAATATCGAACTTATATGCGTTAAGGTTGTACATTGCAATTCTAATGTATATGTTATTAATGCATACGTTCCTCCAAAGAGCAGTGTAGAGGTCTATGCAAGCCTTGCGGATTGCATAGAATTTATATTAAATTTACTTGACGTTAATGACGACATTTTATTGTTGGGCGATTTTAATTTGCCTGACTTAAAATGGCATTCTTCTGACGATGAAACACATTTTTGTGCATTTAATTCGAAGACACGCCAAGAACATATATTTGTTGACAATATATGTTCTGACTTACAACAAGTTAGTTGTATTTATAATAGTCTGGAAAGGCTGCTTGACCTAGTCTTAACTACAGACAGTAACAATGTCATTGTTCAGAAGGCACTTCATGCTTTGACTACTATTGATAATTACCATCCACCTTTGAGTATTTGGTATAAATCCGATAGGGAGAATATGGTAAATTAAAGCTCTGTTGACACAGTTTATGAATTCAATTTCAAAAAAGCTGACTTTTTGGGGTTGAATCATTTACTTTATAGTAAATTAAATATAATTACAGAATACATAAATAATAATAATCTTAACAGTTCAATAAATTATTTCTATACGGAGCTCTTTGCCATGTTTTCTCAGTCTGTACCATATAGTCTCAAATTTGCGAAAAATTCTGCGTATCCTTGGTACACAAAGGATTTAAAGACTCTTCGCAACAATAGGAATAGGGCATGGAAGAAATATGTTTGTAGTTTTGACTCAAATGACCTAGAAACATACAAACGTTTGTTTCTGGAATTTGAGAATTGCTCAGCTGCATTATATAATGAGTATTTGGATAATATGAAGCTGAGTATTTTGTCTGATCCAAGAAAATTTTGGGGATTTATTAATGTTAAGAAGAAGACTGATGGATTTCCTTCTTCTTTCAAATTTCAGGATGGATTTACTGACAATTCCACCATTATTTGTGGCTTATTTGCCAATCTTTTTAAAGAATCATTCTGTTCAGATTCTTTTAATCCTGATTTAGCGTATTTTGATTATATGAACAACGCATCCAGAGTTTCTTTGGGGCATATATCTTTTACCTCAGAGGATATTTTTAAGTATATTGAATCAATCGATGAGAATTTTAGCGCTGGACCAGATGGAATTCCTGCCGCAGTGTTAAAACAATGCGGCTCCGTTTTGTGTCAGCCTCTCTCGTTACTTTTTAGTAAATCAATTAATGAAAGTAATTTTCCTCTTTTTTGGAAAAAATCTTATATCAGTCCTATTTACAAAAAAGGTTGCAGGAACGACGTCACTAATTATAGGCCTATCGCTTAATTGTCTTCGATTCCTAAACTTTTTGAGCGAATAGTGTACGATCGAGTGAAAATTCACTGTGGGCAAGTCATGACAACTCGTCAGCATGGTTTTGTTACTGGCAGATCCACTGTGTCTAATCTCCTTGATTTCACTACATTCTGCTTAAAATCTATTGATTCTGGTAGCCAGGTTGATTGTATTTACACTGATTTAAGCAAAGCTTTTGATAAACTACCACATAATCTAATTTTATTTAAACTTAAATTAATGGGATTTCCACAGTATTTTGTAAACTGGATCAAATCGTATTTGATGGCGCGATCTTATCAAATACGGTTCCGAGGCGTGTTGTCTTCTGAATTTGTTGCAGAATCGGGTGTTCCTCAAGGAAGCCACCTGGGTCCACTTCTGTTTATTTTGGCAGTTAATGATGTTACTCACCTCATCAAACTCTCTCATTTGCTTATTTCTGCAGATGATATGAAAACATACAGAACAATTGATTCTAATGACAATTCAGACCTGCTCCAGTCAGACTTGAAATCCTTTGAGGCTTGGTGTTCTAAAAATAACATGTTTTTAAATCCAGATAAATGTCAAACTATGACCTTTTCGCGTAAAAGGAACAATTTTATTTTTGATTACAAAATTAAAGATACTGCTTTAAGTCGTGTAACTACCGTCAAAGACCTTGGTATATGCATGGATTCTAAATTGTCGTTTAACATGCATATTGATAGAATTTGTAAAAAAGCGTCTTCTATGCTTGGTTTTATAAAACGCTGGGCCAAAGAGTTTGATAGCTTAATAACAACTACAACTCTGTATTATTCAATCGTGCGTCCTCACTTGGAGTACGCAAGTCAAGTATGGTCCCCACATTACAATGTGCATGTTGATCGTATAGAAAGAATTCAAAAACGTTTTGTTCGGTTTGCTCTAAGAGGCTTGAGTGGAACTGACACATTTAACCTTCCTCCATATGAGGATCGTTTAAAATGATTAAAGATGCAATCTTTAAGTGAGAGAAGAAAATCTGCTGATATCGTCTACTTACACCAACTCATAACTGGTGTATTCGACTCTCCAGAGCTTCTTTCTTTTATAAATTTTAACACTAACCGTAGAAGCAGTAGAAACTCTAACAACTTGATTTATTTACCATTTAGTAGAACAAATTATATGTTAACTGCTCCATTAAATCGCATGAGTACCTTTGTTAACAACTGTAACGTGTTTGATGTTAACTTGTCGAAAGTTCAACTCAAAATTAGATTGAAAACTAATGTATGATGAGATCTATGTAAACGCATGGTTAGTTGTTATGTCTTGTGTTGTCCCTGAGCCCAACCCATATTATGGTGGGTAAATTTTTTTCCCTTTTGGTTTTTTATTGGACCACTTTTAGTGAAAAAGCTGTAGTAGCTGAACTCTATTGTTATTGCATGAAATAATAATAATTTTCAAAACAACAATCAAAATAACAATTACAGAAGCTACAATTTTCAGAATAACAATAATTTTTACCGTGGAAATAACGGAAATAATAATAACTTTATAAACAATAACAATAGAAATAATAATTTCAATAGAAATACAAATTTTAGAAACAGCAACAATGCGCAGGGAAACGGATATGGCCGGGTAGCAGGAATTGTTACCCACAGAGGCCAAAACTGATCCTACAACTAACTAAAAATTTAACCAATTTTTTTATATTAAAGTGCAAAAATACTAATGAGAATCGGAAATTTCTAATAGACACGGGAGCAGATATTTCTATCTGCAAGAAAAGAAGCGTAAATAAAATAGAAACAAGAAATATTTCAACAATAACTGGTATAACTAATGAAAGTATAGAGTATAAGTAATGAAAGTATAGAAAATTTTTAATTGAAACGGGGGAAATAACACGCAATTTCCACATAGTAGAAAATGAATTTCCAATATCAACGGATGGTATAATAGGGCGTGACATGTTGGGAAAGTATATGTCTAAAATAGATTTTGAAACGTACACGTAAACATTTTTAATAAATGAAAAAGAACTAACATTACCAATAATTTTAAATTATAAAAATTTTACAGTACCTGCTCGATCAGAAACAGTGGTCCCCATAAATATTAGGGTTAATGAAGATAGTTTAATCCTTATCAAAGAAATAAATAATGGAGTCTTCATTGCAAATAGCATAATACCTGCGAATGGCGTAACACACGTGAAAGTTTTAAACACGACAGAAAAAGAAATAAATTTAGAGGATATAAACATAGAAACAAAACCATTAAAAAACTACAACATATTTACAAGCAAAGAAACTAACAAGTTTAATGCACATAGATTACAAGAACTTTAAAAAACATTAGACATTGGATGCAATGAACCGGAGGCAGAAAAATCAATAATTGACATTTTAATACAATTCCAAGATGTATTCCACTTTCCCGGAGAACCAGTGACAGTGAATAATTTTTACATGCAAGAGATTCATACTACTGATTCAACAGCGGTATATATAAAGAACTACAGACTCCCACAGACACAAATTACAGAGATCAACGAACAAGTAGACAAGCTCTTAAAAGACAACATTATTGAACACTCGGTTAGCCCTTACAGTTCACCACTTTTAGTTGTTCCAAAAAAATCGAATAATGATGAGAAAAAATGGAGATTAGTGGTCGATTTCAGGAAACTAAACGAAAAAAATAGTTAACGACAAGTTTCCCCTTACAAAAATAGAAGACGTACTAGACAAATTAGGAAGAGCCTAATACTTTTCGACTTTGGACATGACTAGCTCCTTCCACCAAATACGATTACATGAAGACTCACGACCACTAACTGCCTTTTCAACAAATAACGCACATTACCAATTTAAACGCCTACCTTTTGGAATAAAAATATCGTCCAACAGCTTTCAGCGCATACTAACAATAGCATTGAGTGGTTTAGATGCTGAAGCATTTCTATACGTAGACGATATTATTGTGTTTGGATGCAGTTTAGGGCATCACAATGAAAATTTAGCTAAAGTTTTTGAAAGGATGCGGAAATTTAATTTAAAACTAAATGCACACCAGTGCTCATTTTTGAAACCAGAGGTTGTATATCTAGGACACCTCATAACAGCTAAGGGCATTAAAACTGACCCAGCAAAAAATAAAATAATTGAAAATTACCCTGTGCCAAAAGACACAGATGAAGTCAGAAGATTTGTTGCTGTCTGCAATTATTATAGGAGGTTCATACCCAAATTTGCAGAAATAGCTAAAGTTTTGAACTCACTACTAAAAAAAGATGTTAAATTTAATTGGACTGAAGATTGTCAAAATGCTTTCGAAACGTTAAAAACAAAATTACTCAACCCACCGATACTACAATACCCAAATTTTGACAACAGACGCCTCAAATTATGCGTTAGGTGCTGTTTTGTCACAAGGTGCTATTGGGTTAGATCTACCAATTTCATACGCGAGCAAGTGTCTCAACAAACACGATTTAAACAAATCAATAATAGAAAAAGAGTTATTGGCCATACATTGGGCGATAAATTTTTTCAGGCCATACCTCTATGGTCGCAAATTTTTAGTAGTAACAGATCACAGACCTTTGGTGTCTCTGTTTTCCCATAGAAACCCGTCATCAAAGATGACACGTATTAGATTAGACTTATGCGATTACAACTTTGAAATTTTGTGCAGGCTATGATTCCGATAGCAACGGATGATAGCAAAATACTGGCTATAACAAGAAGTATGGTTACAAATAAACATACACAAATCACAAATTCAGACAAAACAAGTGACATTACTAACAAGAAGTCTGATCAACTTTTTGCTTGGGAATGCACATCCAAATCGGATATAAACAAAATGATAAAATTAAGGTTCGTAACTCATAGAAATTACAAGGGTACCCAAATATATATAAATAATAGAGAAGTTATTGCAAGATGCAGCGATAATCCATCGATCACACAGCTGACTTTGGAGAAACTGTCGTCAAAAATGCATAGGTTAAATATAAACGAGCTCGCGTTAAGTAAAAATGATAAGATATTTGAAACCATAAGAATGGATAAATTTAAAGAGATATTTAATAATTTACAAAGAAAAAATAATGAAAATTTAAAAATTTTAATATACAATGAACCAACAAGAATAATTGATAAAGATATACAAAATAAATTAATTGAAGAATATCATAATTCGGTTCATAGAGGACACATGGGCATTAGAAAAACCAATTTAAAAATGAAACAAAAATACTTTTGGAAAAACATGAACAAAATGATAAAGAAATATATATTAAATTGCGAACAATTTCAAATCAACAAACAAACCAGACATACAAAAGAGAAATTAACTTTGACAGACACACCAGGAACTAGTTTTGAAACAATATCAATAGATACTTTAGGGCCTTTGCAATTATCAAATAATTTACGTTATATATTAACTATGCAATGTGAGTTAACGAAATATGTCATTACTTGTCCTATGGAGACCAAAGACGCAAAAACCGTTGCCAAATCCTTAATAGAAAATGTTATTTTAATCTATGGTCATTTTAAAGTTCTTAAATCAGATAGGGGTACTGAATTTACCAATGAATTGATGTCAGAGATCTGCAAACAGCTTAACATTAAACAAATATTTAGCACGCCTTATCATCATGATACTTTAGGTTCAATAGAAAGAAACCACGGTGTATTGAACGAATTTTTATTGAATTTTTGTAAAGATGATGAATGGGACCACTGGATCCCATACTTCACATTTGCTTACACTACAACACCTCATGTTGACACAAATTACACTCCTTTTGAACTTATATTTGGCAAATTAGCAAACCTACCAAATGATAAACTAGATAATTCAAAATGTTACAACACAGACAATTATGCGCAAGAATTGAGAGTAAGATTAAAATACTCATTGGAAAAAACGAAGGAATTGATAAATATAGCAAAGATTAAACGAATTCAAAATAATGTCACTTCTGCACCATTAAATATAAAAATTGGTGAAAAAGTAATGATAAAGAAAATGAATAGAAAGAAAAACCAACCACCATATCATGGTCCATATATTATAGTTGCTAAAAATGGAGTAAATTCTAAAGTTAATGTAGATGGTAAAATCAAAGAATACCATAATAATTTACTAAAAAGATGGATTTAATTCAAAATTTTCAAATAAAGTAAAAATTTATTAATTTAAACAATTTCATTGTATAAATTTCATAAACAAATTGAATTTGTGTAATTTTAATAACATAAATCATATATCTATCTTGTAACCATTTTTGGAATAAAATATAATCTGTTATAGTTAATAAGAATATTTGGAATGTATGAACCAAATATTATATTTTAAGATTAAATAATTTATTAGATTATAATAAGAAAGTTTGAATTGTATAATTTTAAAAATAAGTTTTCTTTTTTCAAATAATTTTTATCTTAAGGATGGGGGTGTAGTGCGCACCGAGTTAAGCAACCAAACTTATACTTATACCGAGTTAAGCAAGCAAACGTACACAAACTTGTGTATTGCACTGTAACTATGTTTATTGTTATTCACCACGCACAATGACCCGTGGTTATATATTAAGTTTACATTACGCACTTTCGCACTAAGCTAATGTTCTATTTCTTTCACTCGCGCACTTTTAATGTTTATTATTTTTGTTATATACTTATATGCATTACGCACTTTCAATGTTTATTATTTTTGTTATATATTTATTTTGCATTACGCACTTACGCATTAAGTTTATATTTATTTTTCACTCACGCACTTTTTATGTTAAGAATTATGCACTTTTTCGATTTTAAGAAAATACCGTTGTTTGGCTTTGTAAGCAACGAAATTGAAAAATAAAGATCATTATTAATTCTGCAAGCTTTAAATCAGCCTAAGCCTAAGTGCATTTTTATGCCGGCTAACTTTTAAAAATAAAAATATAAATATTTAGTGCCAGTGGCGTTATTAAGCGCCGGCAAAAACTTGAGGCTGGTCCTTATTATTGAAAACAAAAATTTTAAACAAAACTTTACAATACTGAGCAGGCATTCTTCGCAACGGGCCTGGAAAAGGTCCCATCGATGGTGTTGCCGCAACTGCAATGCGCAGAATATGGAAAGCTCGAAAAGTAAATTTGAATACTGTTTTCGATTACTTCGATTAACTCGCCAAGGATCCAAAAGGCATTAAATACACATACGTAGATAGCGCAGACGTCAATATAATACAGGAAGTTCTTATAAAGAGATGGGGAAACTTTAAAACCTATTCCAAAAATACAACAAAGTCATTATTTTAAGCACTTGTGTGGAAATAACATTGAATATGGAGTAACAGCATATTCCAAACTACAGGATATTGCAATATTTGAAGATACTATTTCCTGTGATTGTCTTCTTTAATTTCATGATTTTTAAATGTTTCTTTATATTTCTTACACCCGTCACACATTAAAATATTTATTAAAAACTTAATTTTATGGGCTCAAGGTCTAAATTATTAAAAATGAAAAACTTTTATAGTTTTAATTTTTATTAACCAATATTTCGATTACCGCAATCATCATTTTTCATTTCTAATAATTTGGACCTTGATCCCGAAAAATTAAGGGTAAAAAGTACTTCAAAAGGTCGTAAAACAAATAATATATTTAATAAAAACTTCACAAAACCTATTTTTATTTTTTTAATGCAAGGTTAATTTACAAAGATTATTTCACTGACAGTAATCTAAATAATTTTGTAATAATTCTAGTTTTGCTAAATTTCACAAATATTTCAAGTGAAGTCAGATTTTACAATGAGTACTCGTAACACCGTCACAGGTACATTATCCACGATTTTGAATGTTTTTTCCACGTATAGATAGACAAGTATGAAAACAATTTTTTATGACTGAAAAAAAAAATACTTTTATGTATGGTAATATATTGATATTTTAAGGCACGCAAATGTAACTCCCGTCACTATGGAATTCTCCTAAATTTGAAATGCTGCTGTTAGAATAGGTTGATTATTTTGTCTGTGTTGTAAAGCTGCAGTGGTCACAAACTTTGCTGAAAAATCTTTTATCTTTTGGTTTCGAGATTCATTTCAAAATGTCCTGATTATTTAAGCTTATTTCCTTTAAGTAAAGCTTAGCTTAGGAATCCACATTGCAAACAAAACAATTGATCACAACGCACCTCTAAGTAATACTCTTAAGTAACGAGTTAGATGTTGAGAGCATATTTAATTTAATGATTATTTTAAATATTAAAGACTATCAAAATTTAAGAAATGACACGACTAGGTATTTTCATATTTTTGAATAACGTTTAAGAAAATATATACGTTTGGTTTATTTTACTTGCACATGGAACAAAACAAATTCAATACATATTTGGTAAAGTGAAACTTTCTACTTTCCTTCTTCTTGTGAACAGAACGAGTTCGGTCTTTGTTGGGCTTACACTCAGTCCATTCGATTCTGCCCACCGATATAGCTCATTTAATGCCCTAGTAATTAGTTCGTTAACTGTTTGCAGGTATTTCCCGCATATTAGGATGGCGACGTCATCTGCATAGGCACCACTTTTGTTCCACCACTTTTGAATGTAGTGAGAATTTTGTCAACCACAATCAGCCACAGCTGGGGGGATATGAATCCTCCCTGCGGTGTGCCTCTTGTGACCTGTTTCCTCACCACGCTCGTTCCCATTTGTGAGCTTATACGTCCGCTGTTGAGCATTTTATAAATCCACTGGGTTACTTTACTGTTGACCTTTGTCTACTAGAGCCTTCTTTATGGAAACCGTATTCACATTATTGAATGCGCCTTCGATGTCCAAAAAAGTAGCTATAGTATATTCTTTGTGATGAAGGGTTCCTTCTATGACTGAAACCACCTCATGCAGTGCCGTTTTCACTGATTTACCTTTAAGGTAGGCCTGTTGCACACAGCAAAGATTGGTATCGTTCAAAGATTTTCTTATATTATTCTCTCTAGTGTTTTCATCATGAACGATGAGAGACTAATAGGCCTGTAATCCTTTGGCGCTGAGTGTATCGGTTTCCCAGCTTTGGAAATGAAGACAACTTGCACTTCTCTCCAAATTTTTGGAACATATCCTGTCTTGAGACAACCGATGAAGATTGCTATAAGCCAGGGCATGATTCTGGTAGGGGCATGTTGCATCATGGCCGGCAGGATTCCATCAGGCCCTGCAGATTTGTAGGTCTTGAAGGACTCAATCGACCATTCAACAGTTGACCTTTTAATAATGTTGGAGAGTTCCTGTAAGGGTTCTGTTATTCTCATTTCCAGGATGCTGTTAGTTCCGTCTTGCTCCGGTTCTTTACAACCTGGGAAATGAGTTTCCATGAGTAGCAAAAGCGTTTCTTGACTGGGTTCTATCCAGGATCCGTCAGACCTCTTAATGTATATCGGGACCGATGGGACAGCGTCTTTCGAAGTCTGCCGGCTTCACTGGTATTCTCAATGGACTCGTAGAATTTTGTCCAAGATGTTTGCTTAGATATTCTTACTTCCCTTGTATAAGCATTTAACATGGATCGGTATGTTGTCCAGTCTTGCTCAAGCCTGCTTAACATTGCTTTCCGATGAAGTTTTCTGACCTCCGATTGCCTTTTTAAGGTTGCTGATCCACCTACTCGCAGTTGTAGCTTTGCGACCTCGAGACTTTGGGCAGAACTTCTTGAAAGCCTGGCCAATTTTTCCCATTATGAACTCGACTGCATTGTCAATGGATGCGTCATTTAGGAGATATTCTGTGTCTAGGTTTGCAATATTTCTGCTTATCCAGACTGAATACCTATCCCAGTTTGTTTTTAAGGGGTTCTAAATTGTTTCCTTATATGAGGATCGTAGTCGATGGTAAAGAGGATCCTAAAGTGGTCGGAAAACGACTCCTTTTGTGAAACCTCCCAGTTATCAACCATAGCCTGTTCTGAATTGCTCGCTTAAGTAAGATCAATTATATCTTCCCTGACTCTATTCTGAAAAGTTGGCCTATTGCTCCTATTACATAGAATAAGGTCTGTGGTAATGATAAATTCTAAAAAAGACTATCCCCCTTTTGTTGATGGTTCGTACTGCCTCATTGCGAGTGATGGGCTAGCGTATTTTGTCAACTCGCGGACTGTTTGCACTGGTGGGCTTGCCTCTTCATAGGGCATGCAAGTGGAACAGAGGATCAGTTTTACGTCTCCGATGCTGAATCTAGGGAGAAAAAGCATATTAACTAATGGATTTTTCGCAAGTAAATCCCTATCTTACCTTCATTTGTAGAGTGGAACAGGTTGTACTGTTTCATTCGCAGGCCTTGGATTTTGTTGTTGTAGATCCAGGGCTTCTGAATGAAGGCCACATCTACATTCTCCTCGGACATACACAGCATCAAGTCGTCGGTTGCCGAGGTCAAATTTAAGCATGTCCGACTGCTCCTTTAGCCCAGCCTGTGGAGGCAGCGTCTACAGAAGAGAGAAATTTTTTCCCTTCGCTGCCGTGACTTTTCTGCAACCTAACCAGTTTCCACTCTTGAATTTTGGCGTCTTTATTCTGCGCCGCCTATAGTTTCTGTATGGATACATCCTCGTGCGAAGCAGAAGGAGGTATTCACACCAACACCCTGTGGCGGAGTGGAAGCGTGGATTTTTAGATCACCTTTAGTGAAGCTCCCTTCCAAATTTCACCAATATTGATGATGATTTTGGTCAGGAACTCCAGGGATTTGGGATGCGAGCAACTCGCACAGACCTCATTTGCAGATCTTTGCCGTTTGGCCGTGGAACCAGCTGTGCGCGGAGGTTCTACCTTCGAGGCTGTGGTCTACCCCCGCTTGGTCCCAGTTTGAGGTATCCTTGAGTTCACCTTGTCTCGCCGTACCTTCTCCTTGTGGCTACTGGTTCCACCTTTCTTACACTCCTGTTTGCCGCTTTTGACGACATTAGAGTAAGAAGGACCTGCCTTAACGTTTCCCCTGTCGTTTCCCCTTCATTTCTACCCCTGCTGGCATCGGTACCGCAACCCTGTTTGTCACCTATAGGAACATTGGATTGGGACGTTCAGCCTTATCCCCCTTATTCTTCTTCCTGCCTCTTTTCCTCGTCTTTCTGTTTCCAGTTCCATTATCCCGTTTGTCGTTCTTGGCGTCATTGGAGAGTCTTGCCAGACCTTGCTCAGACCCTCATCCATGTGAGCAGACAGAGCAGACAGTTATAGCAACTTCGGTGGTCGATGCTTTGGGAGCATTGTGACGTTCAAAGGCTGCCACTTTCTTTGAGTGCTTTCTGATGAGGGCTTGTCCCTGGAGGTTAGAGTGGTCGGGTCTGCATCCTTCATTTTTAAAATTTGCTCTTCGTTAATATGAAGTTTTTCAAGAAACTTTGTTTTTGAACATTGGCTGGTCTGCAGCTGGCTTAATACCTACAAAATGTCAGCAATTTGTCGATAAGATGACTGAAAATTTTAGCTCGAATTCTAAATGTAATATCGAAAATGTAAATAAAAATATAGAAAAACCTTTGCGTAATTGTTCAAACTTATTGGAAAGCGTGCATTGAATAAGTGGTACTTCTATGTGAGGATAAGGAAGCAAAAAATTATAAGAAACGGGTAAAACAACAAAAAAAAAAATTTTCTGAGGCAGCCTGTAAAAATTAAATAACTGGTCAACTGACTCATTTAGAAAAATTTTCGTTACATGTAAAAGTGGAAAATACCTGTAAATTTTGTTATAATTGCATTTGTTTTTATTGAAATCTCAAAATTTGAAGTTTTTAAAATAGCCTTCAACCTATTAAACTTATATTAAAAATTTAATTAAGTTTTGTATGGACGTGAAAGACGTTTAAACAAACAAGAAGACAACTTTTCTTCTTTTTAATATAAGTAAAGATTAGCATTTTGTACGTGTATTCATAAAATCTAGACTCACACAAGTTTAATGTTAAATTTTTGAAATAACATTTGATTATGCTATCAAACATTATAAGATTAGAAACTTTAATCTACTCTAATCTAGTCTGTTAAGGAAATGCCTAGGACACTATGAAGTACGCATTTGGGGTCCGATCGTTATGAATTTAGTCTGTTTGTAGTTTATCCTTTTATCAGTTGATTTTGCCCTAAAACTTGTTAGTACCTATAACTTCATATTAAAATCTTTGCAACATAGTTGTTTTTTTAAGCCATTTTTGAGGATATCTTAGAGCAGGAAGATGTGATCAGAACATCACGAAATTTTGTATAGCTCCATTTAATTTAATTTAATTTTTGTACTTATCGAACTACTTCTTAAAATATTTCATACAATTATTTTTTTAAAAAGTCCTAACTTTAAGGAGAAATCGGTCGAAAATCAGGTCGAAATTAAATGTTGTAACTTACAAGCTTGTTACCTGTCGATTTTTCCCTGACCCAAATCGATGCTATACACTTTGGAAATTCACTCCGGCCTAGCACACATGTAGGTGAATATTGTGATACTTATTGTCAAAAGACTATTGTCAAAACTATTTGAATCCTAAATATAATTTTTTTTTTATTCATTAAATTTTATAAAGTAAACTAACTGCAATTGTCAAGCTGAAGATTTAAAAATGAGACATTTAAAGAGACTAATTAAAGATCTTATATTCATAAAAGCACCACTAAATTTCAAAGCTTTATCTACTATACTTTCTAAGTTGAAGACTTTTGACCGCTCCTCCATAGCGGCTGAAACACTGTGCAGAGCCAGTATGTATTACTACTACACAGGTTTGCGCATGCGTTGTGCTTTAAAAATTTTTTTATTTTTGAAATATCATAATAAATTCTTTCTAAATAAATTATTTTTATTATGCATTATATTTTTTCCATATAATATTCTTGAAAAGCACCACTAAATTTCAAAGCTATACTATTATATAAAAGAAGACTCACGCAATTTGATCCAGAATAAGCTCGGTAGCCGCTGAACCGATTTTGATAATTATTTTTTTTTTATTCGATTCCTATAATAATTTGTCAAGAATGATAGAATAATAGATTGCGCAGATCGTAAAAATTATTGTCTACGATCTGCGCATGTCGTCATGATAGCCTTACGATATGAACTTACGATATGAGATTGCTGCCAATTAATGTAAACAAATGTGAAACTAGTCTGTAAGCAGTGCAATAAAATTGTTAATATAATTGACTAAACAAATTTTTCCACCGTTTTATATTAAAATATGAATAAAGAATTATGAAAGAGTGCTGCGCATATAATTTTTGTGCTAATTTTTTTAGTTTTTTTTGGGTTTTAAAGCAAGTTGGAATGGAACCAACTTGCACTGACAAAAGATGCAAGAAACAAACTTCGTCTAGCCTGACGTCATGATCGTAAAAAATATTTTTATCGTAGCTAGAAAAGTCAAAATGAAAAGTAAACAACATGTCGGACCTGCGCAATACGTAATCCTTATATCTATCATTCTTGATAATTTGTCATAGCTTACCCTTGTCATAGCTTTCCTTGTCAAGGTTTTCGAAAAATGTATTCTTTTATTATTACAAAATCACGCTTTTTATTTGATGCTTACACTCAACCAGCAGCACAATACAACAGCAAACAAAGCTTTCCTCTCTTTGTCACAAGAGCTTCTCTCAATATAACACGACAGTCATGTTCTGTAGTTGCTTTCAGTAAGATTCTTGCTGGCATGCAGTCTTAATTAATTGCTTTGCAAATGTTTTGAGGACAAGGCTCAATTAAAAAGTTGTGTCACTTAAGAGCGAGCTCGGTCGAACTGTCAGAATGGATAAAAAGAAATGAAGAAAATGAATGCTTAGAACAAAGAAAAGCACAGTGACAGTTCGAACAAAGACGGAAAAAGAGTGCATTTCTCTCAAGTGCCACAACCTTATAAATGAACCTTGTTTAAACCCCTTTTGTTGCCAGAATTGAGTTATAAGCATAAATTATGTTTTGCAGCCAGACAGCTTTTCCCCGCTTGAGATTGTATCAGTCTATCTATACGAATACATAAAAGCGTTGACACTGCACGTATGTTTGACAACCAAGCAAGAACCACTGAACCAATTACGGCGATATAGGTATCAAAAGATTTGTTATTTCAACATTATCGTAATATGCTATGTTATATTTTCCACGCCTACTTTTCACGCCGACTTTTTGCAATTTGGTAATTTACATTGCATGGTTACTTTCGCTAACTTTACCTAAAATGGGCATGACCCACTTAAGCTGCGTCCACTTTTCGGGGGTTAAGCTTAGAGTAAAACAAAGCGCACTGGGTTTCAACTAAACTGGGCTAACAGTCTATTTGTTTCGAGTACGAGATGGTTTAAGTCAAATAATTATACCACACCCCATTACCGCCCACAATTAATCAAAGCTGGTATATTTCGAACGGTTTTGGTCGTATTAGATTAAAATTTGATAATTTAGTTCATACGGTTATTTTCGGCAACTGTACTAAAAATGACGAATATATAATTGTTTGTTTTCGAACAGCATGAAAATTCGTATACAGCAGTAAGGTGGTCTGCTGCAGGACAACGTCAGCCGGGGAATACTATATATCAATAAGAATGCTGTATATATCAGAAGGTTCTGATCATCATGCATTGATGTTTCAAAAGAAAACTTCTGGCATGTGTTGTTCAAAGGTCAATTTACACACTTTCGCAAATTCACAAAACGATCATAAAAAAATAAATTGAATTGAGTCAGGACGTCTTTTGGGTTCACTATAAATAAAGGTTAGGTTCATTATAGAGATATAGATTAAAACATAGACTTATGTTTATAACTATGAACTGGATTCAAATATTTGAAAAACTTGTTCACAGAAATTATTTTTTAAGCTATATTTTAAAATATTTTTCACAGAAAATGGTTTTTAAGCCGTAGAACATTGTAAAAAATATAACAACAACATTTTAAGCAAGTTAATTTTCTTCAAAACTCACAGGGGGGGGGATAGGTGGCCTATTATTTTTAATGATAGAAACTGTCAGAATTTAGAAATTTTTGGCGATAATCAATGTTATATGAAAGAGTAGGAAAAATAAAAATTTTAAGAAAAAAATGTACAACAAAAACAACTTTTGGCTTTTTTTAAGTACAAATTGGATATTTTAGAGATTTTTTGAAAACAATAATATTATATTTAAATAAAACATTGCATTGGTGAGGTAACGGTAAACCTTTCTCATTTTCCCAACTTACTTAATTTATCTTTCAGACAAAGAAAATTTTATGAAAATGGATTTGAAGATGGCGGAGATGTTTGCTTGCTAAGTCATAAATTGAAATTTCAATAGTTTTTTCTCATTCTGATGCTGAAGAAAATGCTTTATACTGAGAAAATCTATAGTTTTTGAGATATCGCCATAGTTTTAATGTTCTAATAACGGGATTTTTTTAACATACCTACTATCCGTACAAAATATTTTCGAAAAAGCTTTCATTTACTGTTATTTTTGTTTATCAACGACTTTTCATAGAAAAATTTTTGTGCTGAGAAAGTCTATAGTTTTCCAGATATCGCCAAAAATTTGATGTCATTAAAACGGACTTTTTTAATATATCATCAGAATTAATATTATATTTTTAAGAATTTATGTTAAATAAATTACATTTTTGATTAAAAATTTTAAAAATGTATTACCCAATTTTTTTATAACCCTGTTATGAGGGACTTTTTCAAAATTGAAAAAACAAAAAAAGCCAGGAAAATTTATGTCTTCATAACAGTTACCATTTGCTTTACTTTTAAGATTTAAAATTTTTACATAGTATTTAATATTTCTATCGCAGGCGAAGCAGCGAGTATTTGCTAGTTGTTGTATAATAGGTTTGCCATCTTATAATATGTCATTTTAAGAGTTTTTAACATCATAGTGTTAGAAATTTGAATCTGAAAATCAGCGACCCCCTAACACTGTTAAATGATGTTTAAAACTATTGAAAATACATATTATTAGGTGGAAACCCTATTATAATAAAAATAATAATTTTGAAATTCTGACAATGAATTCGGATTCAGCAATCCATTTTTACCTGAAGCCGGATGCAGCCCTATTAACCATATTGAATTGTACAATTTTGACCGAAGATACTAAATCAGCGACCCCATAACCCTGTTAAATGATGTCTAAAACTATTGAAAATACATATTATTTTATGGCAACCCCTTTTATACAAAAATGACATAATTTTGAAATTCTGACAACGGATTCGGATTCAGCGACCTATTCTTACCAGCATTGACCTATTTCTTACATGTTCGCGCCAGCACCGAATACGTAAAAAAAATTAGGTGGCAACCCTATCCACAATATTGAATTTAAAAATTCTGAATTCAGATTCGAATTCAGCGACCCCTTAACACTGTTAAATGATGTTTAATACTATTAAAAATACATATTATTAGGTGGCAACCCTATTACATAAAAGTTACATAATTTTCAAAATTACAATAGGTCTGTTCCCTTACTCGATTCAAGTGACTTGAAGTTGCTTGAAAGCGTTGTTTTACAAATTTTTGAAGCTCGATTTACAATTTTATTACAATTACTTGAAGTTAGTACGGCAACAGACCTAAAATAAAGTCTATGTGCATTAGGTATGGACTAGTGTTGTATGGAGATCCTTAGTAACAAGATTTGGATACGCGGCAACCCCTATTTTTGTGAGATTTTTAAAAAAAATGCATGAGCCAAAAAATGGGGGAGGTGGGGTGGGGGTTAATGGCTCCTCATCGGGGTCAAAGGTGGGGGAAAACGAGACAAAATACACGAAACGCTTCACAACTCTCGCCGGGTCGCTCCTAGAGAGGTGAAATGTAAGACCGACCCCCATTATTTTTCCCCCTCCCACAATTTTTATGAACATACTAACCCTCTATCTGCGCTCCTTAGGGTGGCTCACATACTAAAAATTATTTTTTATAAAATTACCCGCCGCCGCCCTAACTAGCCCCAGAGTGCCCCTAGAGGAGTCAAATATATGACCGACCCCCAATATTTTTGTTACCCCAGCAGATTTTAAGAACATACCTAGCCTCCGTCTTTAATCATTAGGGTGGTCCCCATACAAAAATTTTTAATTTAAAAAAAAAATTTCATTACTAATATAAAAACATTTTTTTTATAATTAATTATAATTATATAGTGATAATTAATTAATTCATTTTTATTATGAGAAGGGTATTTCTTTCTATTTTCATCGACAACCTGAAGCAAAAATATTTTTTCTTCTTCGTTGCGGCATAATACGTTGTTATATTCTTCTACCAATTTCACCCCTCTTTCTGCAGCGTCATTCACAGCATGTAATTTACTCAATATTTATATCGCTTGCTGGTACTCCTCGCGTTATTCCCATTTTTCTGGGTCAGTAGCAATAAAATCCAACGACAATCCAAAGCGCACAAAAAATTTTAATGTTTTAGTTGTTACGTATTGGCTTAAATCATTATTTATCTGTTCTTTACTTATTTGTTTTGATGTCACGTTAATTCTCTTCACACCTCTGAATCTAAAAATATTTGCTGAACAATTTTGATTGACACCGCTACCGCAGTGCTCTGAATTGTCATCGCATTCTTTTTCCAATGCTTCATCAACGTCGTCGTCTTCCTCGCTGTTTATGTTTTTCTCATATTTTTCTTTCTCCTCCTTAAATGCTATAATTGCGTTCGCCATTTCTTCCCATTGCCCATTGAAACGGGAAAAAATCGGCACTCCTGGCCCAGACATTTTACCGAATTCAGCTTCAAACACTTCTTTTAATACCAATTCATAAATGTGATGTCTGCATGGTAGATAGAAAAGATCTCTTTCTAATATTTGCTCCAAAAAGATTGCCGCACCTTGAAATTGGCCAGTGTTTGTTGACGTGGTATCGAATGAAATTGCTTGAACACGGTCAGTGATTTTCCACTCATGCAAAATCCCGTAAACGGCATCCGCAATACGCCTACCTTTACCTTGACCCGACGGTATCTTTGGCACGCCAAGTAGCTGCTCCTTTCCATCGTATGTGACGATGACAGGAAGACGATCAACTTTTTTATCGGTGCGTTGCAAGTCCGGCAACATTTTGCCATCCCAGTGCACATTGAAAAACTTTGTTTCGGACATCTGTAAAATTACTCGTGCTAAGTTTTACAGAAATATAATTTTTATTTAATATGGCATACCGGTGGATTTTCCTTTAAAAATGCAGCAATCTGCTGTCTATTTTTTTGTACGGGCTTGTCGAAGGGACTTTCGATTGATTACATACATTTTTGGATCAAGTTGAAAAGCTCGTGCAGCAGCAATCAATAGCCGAACTGCTGCTACGTCTGATGTCTTACATCTATCGAAAACAGACACAAGATCCGGAGTAATGCATTTGATTGCGCCTCTTCTTTCTTTTGGTATTCTCTTACAGGAAACCATTGCATCATCGACAGTTTCGAGCTCATTTTCTGATTCACTAGATTCAGTGGATGAAATCTTACCAACTGAAATTACACAGTACACATTTGTAAATATCATAATTACACTGTAAAATTATATTTCTATTGTAATAATTATAGTTACCCGCTACTGCAGATTCGTTTTGAATTTTTGCGCGTTTTCTCCGCTTATCTTCTAGCCCTTTTCGTTCCGCTTGTCTTTCCTGTTTTTTACCTAAAATCTTGTCAACACCCGCCATGCATCCTTGACGCCCCTTAACTCTTTGCAGTTGCAAAAAAGCAATATCTTCCTGGTTGGTTACCATTTCGAGTACATTTGCATGTGCGATGTCAAAAAGATCATCTAATTTCTCGACAATTTCAGCCTCCTTTTTTCTTTGTGTTTCGCCACCTCTTAAAGTATTCTTTTGTAAGGCTAACCATTCTGCGACCAAAGAATTCACCTTTATTTTCACATTTTTCCTTTGCTTAGTCGGAATAAATGCTTGGCGCCAAAAAACCATGACAGTGTCGGTTACCAAAGAACCACTTTCGTCGGCACTTATTTTACGCACTCCAGTACCATAAAAATACATTCTAAGCACTTGTTGTCTAGACGGCAACTTTGCTCCCGCTATATTCGAGCATGGTTGTCCGATCAAAAAGAGATCCGTATGTGATCTCAAACTACTCGCAATGCCCGTCGATGCTAATGCCATTTTTTACTTTGAAATAAAAAATAATAAAAATGAATTAATTTAATTATCACTATATAATTTGTATTAATTACAATATAAAAAAATGTTTTTATATTAGTAATCAAAATTTTTTTTAAAAATTAAAAATTTTTGTATGGGGACCACCCTAATGATTGAAGATGGAGGCTAGATATGTTCTTAAAAACTTCTGGGGTAACAAAAATATTGGGGGTCGGTCATATATTTGACTCCTCTAGGGGCACTCTGGGGCTAGTTAGGGCGGTGGCGGGTAATTTTATAAAAAATAATATTTAGTATGGGAGCCACCCTAAGGAGCGCAGATAGAGGGTTAGTATGTTGATAAAAATTGTGGGAGGGGGAAAATAATGGGGGTCGGTCTTACATTTCACCTCTCTAGGAGCGACCCGGCGAGAGTTGTGAAGCGTTACGTGTATTTTGTCTCGTTTTCCCCCACCTTTGACCCCGATGAGGAGCCATTTACCCCCACCCCACCTCCCCCATTTTTTGGCTTATGCATTTTTTTTATAAACCTCACAAAAATAGGGGTTGTCGCGTATCGAAATCGAAAACTCGTGCACTAGTCCAACCCTAATGTGCATATTAATTTGTAACTCGCATTATTAAGATTCATATTGCCTAAAAACTAAAATACTTGACATGAGCAGAAGCAGACAAAACTAAAGCAAAAGCCAAAATTCATGGAAACCATTTGAGAGTATTCGCAATTCTCAGAATGCATTCCATGAAAAACAGCTACAAACGACTAGATGATCAATATTCATTAAAACTCTCTCAAACAGAATGGCACATTTATTCGCTTCGCAAAGTTGATGTTTCGCGCTCATTCGTTCCGCTTTGTAAATGGTATGAGAATATGGAATACTCTCATAGAATGTGTAGAATGGTAAACGCACGGAAAATATTCCTGCAGCTCTTTAATGCGAATAGGATATTTCAACGGATGTCAAAGGGAGCAAACATTTTTGGTCATTTGTTAAAAGAGTGAAGAATCAGACATCGTCATCGATTCCAACTCTTTTAAAAGATGACCAAATCTTCACTGAATCGGCTGATAAAGCGAACCCCCTATTGGCTACATGGTTTGCACGAAATTCCACTCTCCCAGATAGCAATCAGCCACTGCATTTTGTTGAGGGTGGATCTTTTGCAATAAAGGAGATCTACTTTAGAACAAGAGCAAATTAAAAAGGTCCTTACAAATCTCAACGTAAAAAAAGCCTCTGGCTCTGACGACTTACTGCCAATTGTGCTTAAAATGTGTGCTTCTTCGCTGGCTCGGCCTTTGCGCAACCTTTTCAACATCTCCTACAGAACAGGAGTATTTCCATCTTGTTGGAAGGTGGCAAATGCCCATCCGGTACCAAAAAAGCGCGATACCACGAACCCTGCAAACTACCAACCCATTGCGATATGATCTACGCTTTCCGAAGTTATGAAAAGCATAATAAACTTTAACAGCATGAACTATCTGGAGCTCAACCAACTGCTTAGTGATCGTCAATATGGATTCCGTATTGCTCGCTCTACTGGTGATCTTATGATTTTCTTAACCGAAGAATGGAATCAATACGTTAATTTTTTCATCGAGAGCAGTGTTGTTGCTCTAGATATTTCAAAAGTGTTTGACCGAGTGTGGCATAAAGCGCTCATGTCGAAACTTGTAGCATATGGTTTTGGTGGGAGCGTTGCTCGATGGATCACATGTTTCCTCAAGGACAGAACGATTCGAGTCGTAGTTGACGGTATTTCATCCGAGGAGCACTCCATTAACGCAGGAGTACCGCAGGGTTCAGTTCTATCGCCAACCTTGTTTCTGGTTTTTATCAACGACCTTCTGTCGTTAACGCATAACCCAATACATTCGTTTGCGAACGACAGCAGCATTTGTCATTGATATTCATTTAAAAAACGCCCAAGCTCTATGGAGATTAAGAGAAAAAGGCAAAATATGAATGACACACTCCTAAATGATCTACAAAAAATCTCGGAGTGGGGTCTTGCTAATAGAGTAGAGTTCAATGCAAGAAAGACTCAGTGCTGCCTGTTAACCCACAAGCGGATGGATTGCCCCTTAGTTCCCTCAATATGAATGGTGTGGATCTTGTGGAATCAGCCACTCTTGACGTTCTGGGAATATCGATACAATCTCATATTCGTTAGAATGATCATATTTTCTATGTGTCGAAAGAAGCGGGCCAGTGCCTAGGTTTTTCAAAACGGTGCAAAAAATATATCACTTCAGTTGATCTTCGCATGATCTACACCTCATATATTAGACCGAAAATGGAGTACAATTCACACATTTTCATCTTATCTTTTCATATTTCACATTCAAGATCTTATTTGAAGATTTTGGATCCAATTTAAACGTCGTGCGATATATTTGATAGATATATAAATCTCTCTACTCTCTTGGGCATCGACGCAATGTTGGTTGCCTAAACCTTCTGTATAGGTACTACCATGGGAAGTGTTCAAGGGAGAGGGACCACCAGCTCATATATTTCCCAGGTCCACTCGGGCAGCTGTTCAAGCCCACCTTTACTATTGCTTCGATGTCCAACAGAACCTCGCATTACCGAGATAATTCGTTTTTTAGTCGCACGGTAAGGTTGTGGAATAGTCTCCCTACGAGCGTGTTTCCCGGCAGTTTTGAGCTGTGCAAGTTTAAAACAAATCTTCACCAACACTACTCCATCTATCCATCCTCCAACTATAACCCATCTTCCGAATCAACACAATGCTTATGCATTTAAAGGGGGAGTCCCCTGAGCGTTGGTTCAGTAAAAAAAATAGTATTTGTATAGAATAGCAGACTATTGCGATTATATGTAACAACTAACGAACCGTCGGATAATTTAAAAACCTCAGCAGTTTATTTAATCAAAGTTCCCATCCCGATGTATTGTAATAATCAAGTACCTGGGCGACCGAGTTTAGCATGGCCTCCCGCCAAAACCCATGAATATATATTTTGTCTTTTTGATTGTATATCGATAAAACAATAAATTTTTTTACAGCTTCTGTAATCACGAATTTTCCGAACAACATTTTCACTTCACAATTTAAAAGTACGCATAGCACCATTAAATGTACGTAAATTTCCGAACAAATTATGTCTGTAATATGATAGAAACTTTTTACCAAATAAGATAAATATTGCCACCTAAGTCGGTCAAATACCCCAATGTGGTCTGATAGATGCTTTCTGCGCTGCCTCATTATAATACTCGGACAACATGCATACGCGACTTAGCTCATACCACAAAAAACAACAGGCAAAATGTTATGACTCAAGGCTCAATACATAAGAAAAGCAAAATGAAAAAGAAAACAAAACAAATTATTTGCGTGAAAACACGGAGAAAATTATTTTTTTTTAAAAAACGAAACCAAGTTAAATCGGTTTTTCGCCCTCGTAAACCTTTATATAAAAAAATGTCGTCGAAATCGCTAGGTATACAAACTTTCATAATATACTTATTAGGGATGCCACCAATTATTCCAATCCCGGAATTTTTGGAATCGATCTTTGGTTGTGAACACTTTTTTGGATGCACATTGGGGTATTTCAACGATTCTGGCTACCAAAAGTCTATTTTATAACACAGATTTGAAAGAAAAATTAATTTTTGCAGGGTTGAATAGTGTTGAATATCACACAATGGTTGTACAGGGTTAAAATCAAACAACAGACTTGATTAGAAACTACTTACTAAATAAAATAATTTTGGCCACCTAAATCGGTCAAATACCCCAATGTACGCTGCTAAACGATTTTTTTGCAATGTTGAATAGTGCTGAATATGTCCAAATGGTCGTACAGGATTCGAATCAAATAATAGACTTAAAGAGAAACTATTTATCGAATAAAAGAATTTGTTCCACCTAAATCGAACAAATACCCCAATGTGCGCTGCTTAACGAATTGTATTTGCAATGTTGAAGAGTGTTGAATGTGTCCCAATGGTCGTATAGGGTTAAAATCAAATGACAGACTTTAATATAACCTATTTACCGAACAAAAAATACTGGCAATCTAAATCGGTCAAATACCCCAAGGTGCGCTGCTAAACAAATTTTTTTTTCAATTTTGAAAAGTGTCGAATAAGTCAAAATGATCTTCAGGGCTTAAATCAAAAAACAGACTTGAATAGGAACTACTTACTGAATAAAATAATTTTGGCTACCTAAATCGGTCAAATGTGCGCTGCTAAACGAATTTTTTTTTGCAATGCTGAATATATTTGAATATGTTCTAATGGTTAAAATAAAATAACGGACTTGAATAAAAACAACTTACCGAATAAAATAATTTTGGCCGCCTAAATCGGTCAAATACCTCAATGTGCACTGCTAGACGAATTTTCTCAGAAATGAAACCTTGTTAGACCAATTTTCGCCCCCGTAAGCTCCAATACTGTAAATTTCATTGAAATCGTTTGGGCCGAAGACAAGTGCTTATCAAACTTGTACAATTTTGCTCATTCTGTAATTCAGCCCCTGTTATCAATCTTCGTTCACTTCTGTTATAAAACAGCTGATTGCTGTCAATAAATTAAAAAAGAAATTAAAGCAAGTTGAAGAAGTTATCGCTTTTAACTTGTAAATTGCAAATATTTTTGCAAAGTTAGCACTTAAGAAGTGCCGTGCATTAACATTAAAAAATAGCATTGCCAATTTAATTGAATTGCCTTTTTAAAAACAATGTTGGACTAGGAGGACGACCCAGAGCAGAAGCTCAAGTTTCAATAAAAGTCATGGCTGACGCAGTTATGGTGAAGGTGGAAGCGGAAGAAACAGAAGTGACCGCGTAGCTTACAAACATAACGAGCAATGTGGAGACGAGCATGTTGCGGTGACCGCTATTCAAATAAAAATCGTCGAGGCGGCGATGTGGTAGCTCATCCTACCAATGACAAGATGTTGAATGCAAGAGGAAGCGAACTAGTAACTACGATGGAGGCGATGCTGGAAGTTCCTCATACAATTGACAGGATACTGGACGCAATAATGAGCGTAGTAACTATGGACGAAAAGATAACGACTTCTACAATAGTACAGCAGAGTAAATTCAACGGCACCTTCGTAGCAGAGGCGGTGGACGTAGTGGTGTTTCTTATATTATTTTGAAAAATTTTAAATATATGGTGAATATTTCAGATCAAAGCTTATGTGCAAAACTTCAAGTCATTACATTAGTTTTAGTGGCATTTAAAGAGATTTCAACGATTTAATAGTCACTTTGTATGGGAATTGGGAGTGGTTTTATTTACAAAACTCAATCATATAGTGAATTTTTGCGACAAAAGCTTATGCATAGTCAAACAGATGACGTACTCTTCCTTGAACACACAAAATAAGATTTAAATTCTGATAAAAAGCAGAAAAATGTATTTGTTATTCTGTTGTGTTTCATAACAGATTTCATAACAGATTTTGTCATGTAGAATACCAATTCAACAGTTTGTGATTTCATAAAAGATTGTCATGCAGTATACGAATTTTGCTCTCATAATAGATTTTCTGACAGCTCAAATATTTGTATGGGAAATCATAACAAAATAACAGAATTTTTTTCATAAAAGATTCCGCAGAATAGGCCCAAATATATAATTCCAAACTTAGGCAGTGTTGTAGTTAAGGTTCTTAACAATAATTGTTATTACGCACATTCAGAAAATTTTTCATTGGCAGTGTTGTGTAATGTACACACTTTTACTTTATAAAATACTTATCAATCACACTAAAACAAACAATTATAAAACATATTTAAAATATACCCACCTTTACGGTACGTATCACCTTATTCTATTTTACTGCATTATACTAAAATAATATTCTAACAATAAGAACATATGTTCATACTAAGCACTACTATCTATTTCATTCGCACAAATGTTCTAATATTGCTGAATACAAAATATATGAAATTACATTTTTACTGTCACTCCTACATAAATATATTAACATATGATTATGCTTATGTTTTCTAATAATTTAGGTCTACTCACTCACACACATTACACTACTATTACTAAATTACAAATATGTATATGATGTTCTGCTATTACTTTTACACTAATTAAAGAACATATGATTCTGTTTACTTTCCAAATACAAAAACAAATGTTAACTAGTTTTAAGACAAAATACCGTTATACATACTATAAAAGAACGAACAAATTTCAAATAAAGTCAATCTAGTTTTGAGCTCTAACAGCTGCCAACTATTTAAAATTTTTATAAGTCTTGAGCTTTAATAGCTGCCGACTTAAACCCTTTTAGCCTCTGCACTTTTTTAGTGAACGGCATAAAAAAGGATATTTAAAATAGCGCCAGTGGCGAACTTCGCCGGCAACCAATAAGGCAGGTCCTAGAACTTTTTTATAAAATCGCGAGTCCTTATTATTCTTTTTTTAAATAAAAAAGGCGCGTACTTTACATGGTGATCCTGCGATTTCACCAAGTAACAAAACATATTACATGGCGATCCTGCAAACATATAACAGTTGTTTGACACTAGAAAAGTAATACGATATAATTTAGGCGACCCCTCTCCTAGCCTTAGAGTTTATAAGAAAGCATAATCAATTTCAATTGTAGTGATTAGAAGAATATGAATTTTAATGACGAACAAATTACACTCCGTATAATCATTTACTAGGACTTTTACAACTCGAGGGTGAAGAACTACCGTTGCCAATTCCTGAAATTTCATGTCATATACAAGGAACACAGCGGTTGGTACAGCTTTTAACTAATGCTTCACCACGTGTTGTTGAAAAGAACAGGCAAGCCGTTATGGCGAAGACGGTTGAAAGTAGGAAAATAATTTTTCGTCTAGAAACTAAAAAAGATTTGATGTCATAGACTGCAAACACGGTTATTTTTTTTTTTAATTGTCTGCAAAATGTATTTTTAAATATAAATAAATACACAAAAAGTTGTAAATTAAAGAACTTAAACTTCAATCTTTTAAAAGTTAGTAAGGTCAAACGTCATTTTTGGGATATAGTTTTTAAACTTAAAAATGTTGAGCTCCCAACCCCCATCTTGTTCCAATGAACAAAATAATGATATGTGTAAAATTTAAGCAAAATCGAACAATTCTAAAGCGACCCTCATCAAGGCGACAAACTCCAGAAATAGTCGAAAGGCGTTTTAAAATAAATATCTGAATAGTTTATGCCAAAAACTACCGAAATAAAATGAAAACTATATAAATATTTATTTTATAATACCAAGAGAAACGTTTTTTTTTTAATTTATTACCATAACAAAATATGAACGAACTAAAACTTAACATTATTTACTTTTAAAAGAGAATTTACAAGCAGTTGGATAAGTTTTACGGACTTCGGCAACTATCTGCAAAACATATTGTTTCTCAGTTTCATCTTTGGTCAAAATCTTATTATGTTTTTGAATGAGTTTGACACCTCTTTCTGCAACATCGTTGAGGACTTGTAGCTTCTGAAGTTTTTCATTTCCACGTTGATAACCAGGATCATCCTTCCAAGTTGAAGGGTCTTTGTCGAGGAATTCTGTGCTAATCTCGTGAAAAAATTATTTGTACCAGAAGTCACAAAAGACGAAAACATGAGATTTATGCAGGAAGAATAATCGTTTTGGTTCAGAACGTATCTCTTTATTTGATTGTTTGTTTCTTCCTCTTCTTCACAGTTCTCGGACTCCAACATAACTTGGGCCATATTTGCTTTAACGGCTGTTGGAACACTGTCATCAAAAACTGATAGTGCCACAGTTTCGGGAACTAAGTACCAGAGATGGTAATTAATAAGTTGGCGCATGAAAAGAAAATCATGATAAAGATCTTTTATTGCTTCTGTTGAAAGAAACCAAGCTAGAACGCACACTCGAGCTAGAAAAATACATATTATTTTCAAAGAGTTATTTTCCTTAGCAGATAACTCAAACTGGTCTTGAAACAGATAAATCTTGAATGTATAAATTGCTTTTGCCATCCATCTGTGTAAAATAAAAATATCAAAAAGTCAATTGCTAATAAGTTTGTTAGGCGCATATATTTATATTAAAAAGTGTCGCTTAGACAACCTCGTAAGGAACTAGAACCGTCCAAGTGAAAAACGAAATAGATAATAAATAAATACATCACTGCTTGATTTACAGCCATCTTCTCAAGAAGATGTTGGGATTTCAGGGACCCCCAAAAGTTGCTCTGTACCTGTAAAAGTTACTATTACTGCCAGTCGATCAATTTTCTCAACGCCTGCGAGAGCTAGTAGTAACTTTCCATCCCAGTGCAACACAAATTCTTGGCAGTCGTTCAAGTAGAATTTTTTCCGAATTTCTGTGTGTAGAGCTTCTCTATATGTTTTTCTAAGCCGTTGAAGAGTGTAATGATTGTTCAGCTTCGGGTTTTCATCATCGAAGCTATTTCAGGTGATTAAGTAAAATGCGCACGTAAGGGTTAAAGGCTTAGCTCGTCGGTCGGGGGGTGGGGGGCTTTGTTACGTCACACTGAAGATTCAAAACAAGAGAGATTTACGTGCTAAAGGTAGTAGAGGGGATAGAAAAATTAAAACAAATTACGGACGGACAAATAAAAGTGAGTGAATCTATTAAACACAAAAACAATATCAGAATGGAAGACAGACACACTTAGCAGCAGAGCAAGATGTTGATGTTCTGCTTAACCAATATCCCAACCTTTACTACCAAAACTGTTCTCACAATAATTTATGATAGCCCCTATTTGTTGTTAAACTAAACGCGTTTTATTTTTTTTTCAACACATCAGGACAAAAGAGAGATATTTATTTAAACTTCATTTTATTAATCTTTATTTCATTCTTTTTAAATCAAATAATTTCATTATGCTTTTTTCACTTTGGATTTGATAAATGCAATAACAGAAATAAAAACATATGTTCTAGTTCAAGTTGAGCTATTCTCCTTCACTTATTAGTGAGCAAACATTTCTTAGGAATGAATGAAAATGGAACATATGTTGATACATTAATCTGCTAGTTGTTGTTGGGTAAATAATTAAATTCTCAATATATAGCTTATAGTGAATTCTAGTTTGTCTATGTTATTTTAGTTAAATGCTTTAGTTTATATGTTAGTATTATACACGTATCTGTAATTAATTTAATTTTATGTTTGTTTTAACTATCTTCTTTCACTTTTAATAACTACTTAAGGTGCATTAGTTTTACAAATTTTGCGATATTTTATGTGTATATTTTTTTATTGTTTTTATTTGGTTATTAGTATTAACGAAAATTAGAGAAAAAAAGAGAAAAATTATTCTTGTTTAGCAATTATTATAGTAGAGATTCTAAGACTTTTATCTATGTGAATATTGATTCACATTACGTAAATATGTGTACCTGTCAGTATATTTAGGTAATTTAAATTTAGCTATATATGGTATATGATATTTGTGTTATGTATGTACATATATACATACACATATATATATATATAAATGTATAGCCAAATATGTATATATGTATGTATTTCTATGCACAATAACGTGGTTATTAAATTTTTATAATATACAATTATTAAAATGATAAACTTACATTTTTGTTTGATTTTTTTTTCTTAGGAAATCCGATGCAGCAGGCCTGATGCAGGAATTGTTGTTGTGGATGAGACGTAGCAACTATTTTAATTTATCACTATTAGAAAATGTGTATATGCTTAAATTACCTTTATATATTTTACTACTGTATCATGCTTTTTTTTATTTTTTGAAGTGAAAACTTCTTTAGGCGCGTTGAACGATTTTGGTAAACCTTTAGAGTAAACCTTTGGTTTGCGTCATCGTGATTTTCCGAGTAACTCTCGCCATAAATGCAGACGGCGAGCATGGCAGAATAACCAGGTAGGGCCGACTCGGAGAGAAATGAAGTAGAAAGCAGAGAAAGTTGTCAAAATTAACTGTTCATATAGAGTGTCTTTATGTTCATATTTTGCTGTTGATTTTTGGTTAAACTTGTTTTTTTGCTTTTTTGCAAATTGAACACTTCCTCGGCATTTTATAGTTTTATTTACACTGTTTTTATAATATTTGTATTCAAATTACCACAAACTTAACACACGTGTCCGCACTTTTATAATTTGAAAACATAATATTCTTATCTCATTTGACGTTTTTACGAACTTCGTCATTTTGACAACTACTCAAGCCTTTCATTTCACACTCTTCGTTAAAGGGCCAAACAGACTACACAGACTGTTCGACAGTGTATTTGGATGATTTAGGTTAATGCAGATATCTGCGCAAAAATAAAAATATTTTAATATTTGGTTGTGTTTGCGCAAACCGTCTGTATAGTGTGTAGTGAAAATCACACCGACTTGCCATAATCCCGAAAGTTTTATAGAGTGAAGACGTGCGTGAAGGAAAATATATAAAAATGGAAGCAGAAAAGAAAAATTTAATAGAATTTGTACTCAATTTGAAATCAAGTCTGCTCAAACAAAGTCTGTGTAGTGTATGGTCTTCGCTATGACGAGAAAAAAGTCTTGTTTGCGCAAACAGTCTGTGTAGTCTTTTTGGCCCTTAACGCGTGATGGCACTAAGCGAGCCTTCCCTACCTGGTTATTCTGCCATGACAGCGAGTAGGTTTTTAAATGACGCTTTTGGATCTTGACTACCAGACGCTCAGCAAGGCATATTAACCAGGTGGGCTCGATACGGAAAGACTTTAAAAAGTACCCATTATATTCTGCGTTTGTTTTGATTCCTTTTCGACAATACCTACAATTCTGTCAAAGCCATGTCAAACTGTTTATTGAAAGTTGAGCTTACACCCATAGTTGCCAGATGTAGTACTATTGTAGTTATACTTAAGTACTTAAGTATGCATACTTCTACATTACTATTTTGTATCATATATAAAGTTGAAATAAATCGGGGCGCCAAGATTTGAAAATTCAGTTCTAAGGTACTCATTGAGAATAAATAATATTCACAATTATTTTGAGTGAAATTCCTTGAAATAAAAGTGGGATGTTATTACTATTGCAGCTTTTTTGATAGTTTTTTATTTTCTAAAGATTTTTGTTGTTTTTCAATTTTAAGGTGCTTATTTAAGTACTTAATTCTAAAGTTAATTCTGCATTTGAAAAATAACATTTTTTTAAATTTAAACACAAAAAGTATGCACGGCAACCCATATTAACACATGTATTGAACTAAGGCATTAAGTAAGCAAACAAAATACTGCACGCGACCCTGATCTTGATTTTGGTTTTTGTTTGACTGGCCGTGAAGTCTCTTTTGATGCCTCCACTTGAGGTTTTGCGGTTCATCCCCTCTAACGTTGCGCAACCGATGTGATACTGCTCTTCTCTGTTCGTTGTTGTAGTAGATTTGCTTGGTATTTGTTGTTGTAAATGTATTTTAGTTCAGCTACAGATCTACATATACATTGAAAGAAAAACGGTAAATATCCTTTATGATTTCTTTATGAAGGAACCATGATAGAATTACCAGGTATTATTATTCGCTGAAAATCAGCTGGGGATAAACTGTTATTTTGGGCGAGTCAAAAGTATGGCAAAAGTAAAGACCAAAAAATCCCCTTTTACTTCTTGGTGTGATTGCAATACTTTTATTTGACACTATATGCACAAAGTAACGAGTAAAAGTAGCGATTAATACTAACTGGTAATTCTATCATGTGGAGGAACGATTTGTCAGCAGATAAAATTATTGATGGTTTCTTGCTGCCATAGTAGAACTAGATAAGGTAGTGTTAGGGCTGAATGTGTTCTCTTTCTAAGTGACCATAACAGTCAAACTCATCCATTTTGATATTTTTTTCAATTCTTGCTTTCATATTACATTCTCATTGGTTGCAGATTTTGTATGAAATGTCAATTTCGTTTTGACAGTTTCGGTCACCGGCTCTCCGCCCTAACACTACCTTGTCTAATTTTGCTATGCTTGCTGCATTTGCTGAGCGCCTGGTAGCCAATATCAAAGAGCGTGTGTTTGAGTTTCATGACCATCATAAAAACATTTGTAGTTTTATAAATGTCGACAGCATATTCTCTGACTGGGACCATGGTATAATAAAAAATAGGTATTAGCCATGATACAAAAAACTACAGATAAAGTATTGCGCATGTCTACCATCTTTGTTGTGACGTAGTTCGAGCTTGTCAAAGTGGCTAAATAAAAACGTAGTCACAATATATTTAAAGGGGATAATTTATTTATAGCGATGAATAAATATCGACATTTTCAATTGAAACTTTGTTTATTGAAATGAAATAAATTACATTATAAATATATTTATAAATAAATTTAAGCAAATATATTTTTCAGTACTATTATTGAAAAGAAATGCATATATAATAGGGGTGTTTTCTCCCATTTGTTCTCCTACACAAAAAAAATAGCTACGTTACTTGATGTGTTTGACAGCACTTTTATTGCTTCTTTGTTTTCATTTTCTTGTTCTTCTCGTTAGTTGTTTCGTTTGTTGAAAAAATTTTAAATTCATTTTATGGCTCGAAATAAAATCGTTGTTATTCTCATCATTTATTACATAAAATATAATGGAAAATTATAATTTATGCGTACTATAAGTGCATAATATTAGAAATTGAATTAAATGAATGCAATATTTCTAAAATGCTTGCAATTGTGCTGCTTGCTGCTTGTGTTTACTTTTAGCTTTTTCACATTTTCTTTTGTATGTATGCACCACGTGTTACAGCTGACAAGCCCGAGTGACGTAGTGCGCAGAAGATTTAATTTTTTGCGCACGGAGTACACTATCTGTATGTCTTTATTTCATGGGTTGGAGCAGGGTTCAGAATATTCACACACCTTCACTCACAAACATTTGCTTGAAGTACACAACACACATTTTTATTTTCATTTCATTTTTGTGTGTAACGTAGTTATCGTGTTGTTGATCATCCAAAATGAATTCTTCGTTTAAATATTTGCTTGTGCGTCACAAACTTAAACAATGATCGATCTCTACAATTCTCTGTGTTTCAGTTTTACACTTATGTTTGCGTCAAAATGTTCATGTTGGAGAATTCAGGCCTTTGTCAAAACCAAAACAAAGACAATTTTTCCAACATGAACAAGTGGTGTTTGCAAAATTGTCTTTGTTTGTGTCGGTCATTAAGAACGATCACTTCCGTCGTGTGGAGTAAGAAACAAATGCTGTTCTGGTTGCTGTGCAGCGTATTGAACTGGTTTTTGGCCAAGTGTAGCAAATTTCGGCGTCAATTAGAAAATATTTTAAAATATTAAAATAATAACCCAATAATATGTCTTTTCAAGAGTTTTAAACGTCATTTTTCAGTGTTAAGGGGTCGCTGATTTCGAATCTAAAATCAGAATTTTAAAATTCAAGATGGTGGATAGGGTTGCCACCTTAATTTTTTGTAGTTTTATGAATTCGGGGCGAGCAAAAAAAATGGTACACCAAAAATGGGTCGCTGAATCCGAATCCCAATGAATTTTAAAATTCTGACGTTTAAAAATGACGTTTAAAACTCTTGAAAAGACATAATATTATGTGGCAACCCTATTATTTCAAAATTTTATAATTTGGAAATTCTGATAATGGATTCGGATTCAGCGACCCATTTTTGGTGTACCACTTGTTTTTGCCAGCCCCAAATTCGTAAAACTACAAAAAATTAAGGTGGCAACCCTATCCATCATCTTGAATTTTAAAATTCTGACTTTAGGTTCGAAATCAGCGACCCCTTAACACTGATAAATGACGTTTAAAACCTTGAAAATACATGATATAAGGTGGCAACCCTATTATTTCAATGGATCATTTAATTGCAAAGGTTTCTCACTCAAATTTAAAAAAAAAAACAGTTGCCAACTATTGACTCCGCTGAAAGCTGCCAGTGCGTGTGACACACGCACTTTATATAGTTTTCTTTTGTGTGAAATTTGATGGTCGCAGCTCGTGAGAAAATAAGTAGTTGTCAAGGCTATCTAATAATAATTTTATCATGACTGGGACTGCATCGTCCAAAAGTTTTTTGTTTCTTATTTCAGCTACCATATGCCTATAGTATCTTTTTTAGAATATAATTCAATTATTAATGACGCAAACAGTGAAAACAATGTTAATAAAATTCAATGAAATTGATGTTAATATAAATTCTATGTATACGTATTTTATGTGTATATTAATTTAAATAAGTTTAATTTCTATGTCTGTTTATGTGTTACTCTGTTTTTTAAATTAATACCCATAATTTAAAATATAATGAAATGATAAAAGACGAAAATAATGTGCATTAATGATGAACCGGATGTACGGATGAACCGAATCGGGGGCAGAAAATAAACTGCAGTTTGCTTGCTATGTTTTCTGTTTTCCTTGTAGCAAGATCTCAAATGCAGGCATTAAAAGAGACTTCAAGACGAATTAAACAAAATATCATATATAAAAAATAGAAAATTTATTTTATTTTATGAGGATTATTTTTCATACAATAGTGCTACCTGTATTTTATTTTTATATCAGCAATATTCAATTTAAATGTAATAATATAGTTTGGTGTAGTTATAAAATAAAAATGCTATCTGAATAAAAAATATTTTTAAAGATGAAATCAAAGTCTGAGGGAGTGAAATTATAAAAATTTTTTCCGATTAGCATGAAAATTTTTATAAAGCAGTAAAGAGGTCCGTGGCAGGACAAAATCTTCCAGGGAATACTAATATTTTATATATAGGTTTTCACTTCAGACGGCAGTCCCCTCACTGCTATACTTTTTTTCTCTTTCTTCTTGTAATAGGTATTTTACTTTTTGTATTTAATACTGAATTTAATTATTACTTTACTTAACTAAACTTTAACTTTTAATCTAATAGTTTTCATAGTTTTAAGCATATCTAAGAGCTTTAAATAGTTTTAAGAAGATTTTAGTAGTTTTAAACACTTCTAAGCAAACTTAATAGTTTTTTTTTTCCTTAGTTTTAAGCACATTAAAGCCGGATTTTTCGTCGTTGTCGTGTGTTAGCAAAGAATGACTGAGGACTGGACTGCGCTGAAGAACAGAAGAATGCGTGATCGGCTGCAGATCTTCGGCAGTGGAGTATAGAGAAATTTGAGTTTCTCGGTTTAGCATGTAGTTGGGTGCAAGGTGGCCAGATCAACTACATGACCACCATGCTACCAAAAATGAATGTTGCTGATCAAATGCCTAAGCAAGTGTTATTATTTTATTTATTATTAAAATAATCACTAAAGATATTAAAATTAATTGTTTTTACCTTTGGATGAAGTTGATTATTCTGATAACTGCTGTTAACATTTTATTATTAATATTATTTTACCCTTTTCCTATTAGGACAAGATTAATGTAAAAACTTTTATTTAACTTCACTATTAAATTTTAACAAATATAATTGATTTTAGTCTTAATGATCTTTTTGTAATTTTTGGATGCAGAATCAGCGTGTCTTGTCTGATGCAAGCTTCGAGAGAAAGAAAGAATTTTCGGTCGCGTTATACTGATCAGAGTGGCTTAAGTTCGCAATTTCCGTTTAAATATTCGATAGTCAAAAATAGCAATATATGCAAACATATCGATGTGGATGGGTTACGTGACGATATTCTGATATGCAATAGAATTTCAATTACAAAACCGAATACTCATATTTATAAAATGTTTAATTAAAACTACCAATATTGCGGTGACAAAAAAAAATTTCGATTAAGATAAGAAAAAAAACCCCAGTGGTAATCAACCATCACAAGAGAAGTGCGATTTGGAACCAGATTTTCAACGTCACGCCTAAAAGATTTTAAAGGCCATTAATATGTGGACTCCACTACGATCAGTGATTTTCCATATATCAAAAACTTCCGCGAGACGGGGCGAAAAAAAAGAGCAATGTGCCTCAAGTTTCACGAACTGCAGTTGTTGTAGTTGTTGCTGATGATTGCTGCAAGATCCCATCATCAGCATGATGTTAGTTCATATGTTTCTGATACAGCAAAATTATTTTCCATTTCTTCATAAGTCCTTTTTTCCTTTCAGTTTCCAATTCAGTGTGCTTAAGAGATTTTTTCCTTGTTTTCTAATTTTTATCTACACCTATCACTAAACCCGTTCGTCCTTTTTGACGCTGAAGTAAAGAAAAGTGCTTATCTTGCTTCATCTGTAAATGATGATTTTTAATCAGTACCAAAGCATCCGAATGTGCTATGTCAAACAGGTTTTCCATAATTTCGACAAACATATCTCTTTTCCTTTTTTCCTTGCCCGTAGTTCTGGTCATATTTTTCTGTAAGACTTTCCATTCATTATAGAACTTAATTAACTTTTCAATGCAATGGTCAATTCTTCGAGCAGGAATTATTCTTAAATTCATTTCTTAAATTTAAATTTCCATGTGCGCACGTTTGAAAAAATATTGTAACTGTTGCCATTGTTGACATGATGTGTTGATATAAACTGAAAAAATTACTACGACTGTTGGCATCTTTCCGCTGTAAATGATGAGCATTGCTCTCTCTTAAACCCTGTTAAATATCTATTTGAAAAACATGTTCCACTAAGAACAATCAGAGTAAAAAATGCATCTTGTCCTTGGTTCACCCATAATGTACTAAATGGAATAAAGAAGAGAAGCAAATTTCAAAAACAATGGAAAAGAAACCCTACATCTGCAAACTAGGAAATTTACAGTTCAGCTAGAAATGATGCTATTCTCTTGACCAGACAGTCTAAATATCGCTATTTCGCTTCGAAGCTAAATCTTTCCTTTCCTAATCAAAACATTATGGAAAAATATAAATAATCTTGGGGTCAGCAATAAGATTTCTTCTGAATGTCAAGTTGTTTCTGATACACTAAATAATTTTTTTCTGGATTGTGCTGATCCTACTTTTAGTAATAATAATAATAATTTATCTTTTCTATCAAGCTTGTCTACAAGTAATTTATTTGAATTTCTACCTGTATGTGAACTTGATGTTGGAAAATGTGTAATGCAGATTAGTTCAAACGCAATTGGCGAAGATGAAATCCCAATCAAGTTCATAAAACTAATTCTACCACACATAATCAGTGCATTTACACATGTTATTAATCACTGTTTTGTATCTTCATCATTCCCTGATATGTGGAAAATTGCAATTGTGTTACCGGTAGCTAAAAAGTCAAATCCTTGTGGGTAAAATGATTTTATGTCAATAAATCCTCATTATCTTAAGTATGTGAGAAATTAATATAAATTAATATTAAATAAGAAATTAATAAAAAGAAATAAATCTGGGCTTCTGTCGCCTTATTAGTCTGGTTTTCGGGCAGGCCATGGATGTGCTTCGGCTGTCGTCAAAGTTTTAGACGATATTCATCCCGAATATGACGGTGTCTCAATGACCTTGCTCTGTTTGCTTGACTTCTCTAAGGCTTTTGACAAAGTGAACCATAAATATTTATGTCTGAAACTAAAGTATCTCTTTGGATTTAGTAATAGTGCAGTCAGCTTTATATCTAGTTATTTGTCGAATAGACTGCAAAGAGTTAAAGTTGCTCAATAATTTTCTCAAAAGAGGCCGGGACAAACTGGAGTGCCACAGGGTTCAATACTCGGTCCACTTCTCTTGTCTATATTCTCTTGCTGTATGCAAAAATGCTTTTGTACATGCGTATGCTGATGATATACAACTCTATCTTTCGAGAAGGACTGGTTTATTTGATGATCTGTGCTGCAGACTGAATGAGGATCTCAACAGAATTGACCAGTGGGCTAGCAGCAATGGACTGCAACTTAATGCTGCCAAGTCATATGTACTTCCTATTTGTAAGAATAAAACTAACCTTAATGTAATCCTTGACCTATATATTGGAACAAGAAAGTTGAGTGTAGTATCAAAAAGTGTTAATCTTGGTTACTGTATAAATTCTTCATTTTCCTGGGTTGATCACGTAAGAAGTGTAGTCCAGAAAGTTTATTATATCCTACGCAATTTAAGAATGTCTGCTGGTGTTTGTCCTCTTGATCTAAGGCGTATGCTGGTGAAGCAACTTGTCTTACCAGTAATTACATACTCAGATATAGTGTACAGTACACTAGATTCTTCCTCTCTGCTAAAACTAAATGTTGCTTATAACTATGCCACTCGTTTTGTGTATGGATTAAGAAAATTTGATCACCTTTCAAGAACTGCAAAACTTGGTTGCGATTTGTCAAGTTACCTTAATGCTAGAAACTGTATTTAACTACATAAAATAATACATGAAAAAACGCCACTCTATCTTTATGAAAAATTACAGTTCAGCATATCCAGAAGAAGTTGTGTTCTAATAGTTCTTGGACATTGTTCTTTAACTACTTTCATTAATGCCGTAAGATTGTGGAATGCGTTACCTAGTTCTTTGAGAAAGATAACAGGGAGGGGAATCTTAAGGCAATCTGTATTTACTCACTTTTCTCCTATTTATTTCTTCTATCACTATTTTCTTATTGTTTTTTTCTTTATTTTTTTACTATTTCAAACATTATAAGTTATTATGATTTGCATTTTTTAAGAACAATTAATTTGTTGTTATATCCAACCAAAATAGTTTGATTCTATCTGTTGTACTGTAAAGGAACATTGTTCTTATTGTACAAATATATACTCAATAAATTCAAATTCAAATAGACTTAGCATAATTCCCACGTCAACACTCTTTTGAAGGAGTTTTTTGAAAACATGACTTTTCGGACATATATTTAAAAATTTTATGCTCGGTCGCTTTGGAGTTGTCCGATTAAGCTTAAATTTTGCACAGATCATTATTTTGTCGATTGAAATAAGATCGGAGTTGGGAGCAGCATAGTTTTAACTTTCAAAATCCTGCATATAGCTAAGGGCTACTCTAATACATATATATATATATATATATATATTAATGGTGACCTTAGCAATAGGGAGATTTATGAAAATAATTTTTCTTAAGATGGATAGCTGAAAAATCTTTCCTTTTGATTTAAAAACAATAAAAATATCAAATTGAAGGTAATCGGAAATTATTTACCCGACCATCAAAGCGATTTAAATTTGAAATTGAAAAACATAAGAATATTTTTTGACTTTTTACATATTGTTTGTACATTAAACCTTATTTTGTGACTAAAACTGGTATGTACTTTGTTTGTTATTTAATTGTCCCTAAAAATGAGACGAAACACTTAACAATCGGATAAAAATTGCATGAGTTGTGATATTTTACTTTTTGAAAAGATGTATTTTTTTTTTGTTGTAGTAAAAAAATTTTAAAAATTAATTTTTGAAAACATTGCAATGAAATGCTGTTGAAAAGTTTTCTGAAAAAAATATTTAATTCAAATACAAAAAATTATGTGATTACGTTCAATAACTTGGTCGTTATGAAATTTTTTACTAGAAGTGTAAAATTTTGTATATTGTGAGTTTGGGTATTTTCATGAAAAAAATTCTCAAAAATCCAAAAATAGTGAATTTAAAAAAACGACTTAGCGGGTGACTCTGGAATAGTCTTAAGCTATTTTGTGCAAAAAACTACAAAAACCAAAATTCGGAAGAAAAAGTAATAGCTGTTGAAACTTGACTTTTTTTTCAAAAATTCTCAAAGTTTCTGTTTTTGGCATTTCAAAAACAGAAAAAATCAATAAAACTATTCTTCGCATTCAAAATGACTTCAATAATTTGAAAAAAATATTTTAGATATTCCTTAAAAAAAAATTATGTTCAGGACTGCCAACATATCAGACCAAAAATCAACAAATTTAACAACTAACCAAATTTAAGCAACTGTACTAATAATTGGTTTCCACTTCCACGTCCCTTTTTACCGCCCATAAACCAATGAAAATGTTTTATTTTAACGGTTTGGGTCGTATTAGATAAAACTTTTGTGCAAGTGCACTTAAAATGGGCTTGTCCCTTTTTAGTTAAACTCATTTTTCAAGGGGTCAGCGTGGAGTGAGGCGAAGTGCGCCAGGCTTAAGCTCAATTGAGCTGAAATTTTGTCAGTCGATTTGTTTCGATTACGAGATGGTTTAAGGGAAATAATTTTGCCGCGCAACAACAAAACAACAAAAATGCTATATTTCGCATGGTTTTGATCGTATTAGACTTAAATTTTGTAATTTAGTTCATATGGTTACTTTCAGCAGCTACCCGAGTAAAATATGAGCGGACGAACAGCGGCCGACCAGCAGTTGATCATGGGCCGCACGGCCGTACAAGGGTCAAAGATGGCCCAAAAATAATCCAAAAATCCTTGCGGCCGAAAGTTGGGTAGAACAACAGCCACACAAGGCATAAATTAAATTGTATGGCCGCAGTATGGCCACTGATCGGCCGCTGTAAGCCCGTTGAATGCCACCAAATTTTTCGAAGCTGTTCTTCAACAAACGTATGCGCAACAACAGAAGCAAGCCTCACTCGGCGATGTTAATATTATCGTCACTTCTGTGTGGCGCAAAACATTTATTGTATATGAAGTTATTTGTTTGAATACAATGCCCCTTTAAATTTTCATTTAAAACAGTATAATTTTTTTAACTGATTACAATGAATGGTAATGAAAAAAGATTAATTAAATACGAAAAAATAATTCAAACAATATTTTAATAAGTTTTACATTGATTTATTTCCTCATGAAGTTGAAATCAATTGAAAATCTACTTTTCATTGTAGAATAAACACTGGTCAGCCGATGTACGGCCGTTGTACAACCGAGATTATTTAAAAATGGTCTTTGTACGGCCACTATACGGCCGTTATACAGCCGAGAAAAAACTCATATTAAAAGTTATTTATCTCCGATATAGTTAATAATCGGATTAGTCTTAAAGTTTTATACAATACATTTAAAATATTCTCCTTTAAGGAAATGGGGGAAAAAATATTTAATAAATTGTAAGAAATATTGTAAAAAATAAAAAAAAAATTAAAATAAATATTCCCAAAATTCTAACTTATTGTGCCCCTTAAGGAAAATGGAAAGGCCATGGTGTTGACCAAGTAAATAATTGTAAATAAATAATTGAGCAAGTAAATATTGTGCCCCTTAAGGAAAATGGAAAGGCCATGGTGTTGAGCAAGTAAAAAAAAATTACTTATTTGGATTAAAGAAAAAGATAAAATGTGCTTCTTTTAATATCTCTGTTATTTGAAGTAGAATGGGGGGAACACATCATTGAATTTGGTGTTCCTATTCGATTTATGATTAATAAATATCGAATTTTATTTTGATTGTTATATCAGCTAACCAAGCTTTACTCGATTTTGTATAAATTAACTTAGCGCTGAAAATTGATATTAATTTCCGAAGAACTTTTTTATTAGTTGTTGCAAAGATCAAATTTTTAATTCCCAATGACGACTAGAAATCAGGCATACATATTTCAAAGATGACCAATTGATCAATGCATATTATCGAAAGGCTGCTTAAGTATGTGCGAATGATTTTACATTAAATAAATATAGCATCTGTAGCTGTTAGTGCCACAGCTTAAATATCTGAAACTACGTTTTTCACAAATACAATAATTAAACAAAAGAGACAAGTGCTTCGAAAGATACGAACTTACTCTCATCATCATTTTGTAACGTTCTCACATATATCGGCTTGTAAAGACATTTTACAATGGAGAGCAACGCATGTGTGTAATATTAATAACTCCTCAGTTGGTTCAAAGGGTTGAATCTTTTGCCACCTTCAAAATCGCCATCGCCAACGCGTTATATCAAAACTTCGATATTCGAAAAATACTCGAAGAATGTAAATAAATGCCCAGTTCATCTATTGTCCGCAATTGACGATATTTAGAGTGAAAACAGTGGTGGCAGAAAATGCGCAGAACAGTGCGCAATAAGAACGCTCAAAAAGTTCATATGTAGAAGACCGATTGTACATAAAAATACATATGTTTTCCTGAAGTGACATTGCCTCTATATGTTTGGAGTAAAAGACGGAGTAAGTAAGATTGAAAAGTATCCAACATTCCTTACGGACAAAACTTTTTCTCTAGGCTTAGTGCCTCTTTTAGAAGCACTCTTCCATATGCTTATATGAGAGAGCAGCTTTACTTCCCTTTTCTACTTATATGAGTCTGCCTTTTCGTCAGACTTTACAATATTTTCGGTGTTTCGTTTGCTAAGCTTCTAAGATATGTATGTTTATTGCTCTACCTTAAAAGTTTGCACTGTGTAACACATTTGTAGTGTGCGCGCAGTGATGTGTGTTGGTGGTTCTCTTTTGTTATCTCTCTCTTTATTAGTGGGTTGACGTACTGAATGTGTGAGTACATTTCTTATGTATAAAAGTGGTAAATAGCCTCTGCGTGGCGATATTGCTAGATGGTTAAGGTTGGTAGAAATCGAATGGTCGACGAGTACTCAATATATGTTTGTACTGTACGTGTAAGTGTGTTTGTTTGAGTATGAGAGAATAAATAACAAGTTAGCTTAGCAGAGCACATGGTTGTGGGGTGGGTGGGCCGAACCTATGTTTTACCGGTCGGTGTTGGCCGGCGGACTCATCTCTGTCAAGCTGTGCAGCTCTTTCTTTAGCAGTGAGTTAGAGGGAGAGGGTTAAGCCGTCGTCGCTGTCAACATTGGAAGTAACTGTCGCTTGACATTCACACCGCTGCCATCACCCGTCGCTGGCAAAGCTACTTGAAGCCTTGGTGCCTGATTCGAATGTTTCGGAAGGACAGACAAACAAACAAAATAATTGAAATATCCACCACCACCAGCTGGAGTGCAGAAGGAAACATGTGGCATCCACTATGCAGCACACACCGCACTCCAAGCACCGCATATAGCAACAACGTGACGTACACCGTGCACGCCAGCTAGTTCACTATGTCTGCTCTGTTTCCAGCGTATGAGCGCCAGTGAGCGAACGAGTGAAGGCGCTTTAGTTCAATTCAATTTGAGTCGAGTGAATGGACTGAAGCGAGTTTATTAGATGCACACGGACAGCCGCGTTGTTAGGACGTATTTTAAACGTTGTGACGCGAAAAGAAGTGTTGTTTTGTTTTTATTTGTGTCGTTTTTTTGGCATTGTTGTTTTTCTGCTCTCATAACACATCGCTTTAAACCTGCTCGATTTACAATAATAAACAATTCTTTAGGATACTTAGCTACTTACCTTAACACATAACAGTAATAAAAGTGCGTGCTCTCTACATGTATATATACATATATATATGTATATACATGCATAAATACATGTGTGCACACATCGTCAACGTTTGTGGAGTAATTGCTTTGTGTGATCAAACCATTGACGGCTAGTAGCAGCTTTTGCACTGGCCACTGTCAGCACTCGTGTGCGAATCGCAAAGTAGAAATGTCGCAACAGAGTCGCGAGTCCGCCCGCAACGAACCTAACTTAAACTAGTGCTTTTTCGACCCCACCTCTAAAAATATCAACCCTTCCCCAATTCGCAAATTCCATCAAAAAATAACTTGATACTACGTTGATGGAAATAAAATTGAATTACGCGTACGTTTGCGGCCACAGTCAACGGCAGGATATCAATGAGTTCGGACGTGTGTGGTGTTATTAATTTACACTATCAAAAGAAAAAAAAAAACAAAACAACGTGTATGACCTGATAAATACTACATTTTCTACAAAAGTGCAATAATCATTTACATACTTTAAGTCTCCTGGTTCCGATAAGTCGGCATGCATTGAAATTTTTCCTCAACTCCTAAATGTAAACATAGCATAAATAGCAAAACAAACACAAATATAAAAACGACTTTTAAGCATAGTGTACAAGGTTCCTAATGTAAAACAAAAAGTTCAAAACAATAGAAATCAAAGCCAGTGATTTTAAAAAAATAATATTTCTGTTACAGAAGATCCATTTGATATATAGAAAATGCAAGGATATCTTACTAACATTTTTCGGAAGTTAAACAAGAACTTGCCAACTTAGTGCATCGTAGTGACAAACCGTTAGAGGAGCCAAACTGGCGGCTTCTTAAAGTATCACATGTCTTACTAGCAGCCGCTAAAGAGCAGAGAGAGCTGCTGAAAATTAAATCAATAATTTTAAAAAAATGAGAATTAAAATGCCAGCAGTCAGAATTGCGCAAGGTGAGTAAGGCGACAGAAGCAAGGATGGCTCGCTTGTTTTGCAAACAAGGTTTAGATACTTTTTTTTTTGGATAGTTTTTGAACAAATACAATATTCCGTCGCTGAAGGAGACTATTTTAACTACTGAGGAATAAAAATAGTTGAGACGATTTTTATACGAAATTAACTAACTCGCTATGTTGCATGTTTTTGTTGTTGTTAATATTATATTCCTTTATACACATTTTTATGCTTAAAAATTTAATTCTTGTAATTTTCTTTTTATTAAAATACCACCATCATATGTATAACTCGCTGGAATATATGATCACTGTCCATAAATTATTTTAGCTTTTTAATGTTTTGAGATCCTTGTCTCACCGGGAAAGTTGAAATTGTCCATTGCATTTTATGCAAAATCTTTTAATTAGATATGAAAGGAATCGACCATGTTGATTAAATGGGCATGGATAAGAGAAAACAAAAACAATGAAATTAATTATTTACTGCGTTGACTTATACAGATCTGGGGCCCTATTCTCTAACTGTAAGTTTTAAAGTGTACACTTTTTCTGATTGAACTCACCGACTAAAAACTAGTGACATTTTGTGACAGCCCGTGTACACTTTAAAACTCAGAGTTACAGAATAGGGCTCCAGGTCCTTGAACTGCCTTTTTGATTCCAGATTACCAAAACAGATATCTTAATAGATGGAGAAACTGACATTTAGCCTGGACACAATGAAAGAATATTTCAAGGTATCCAAACATTTTAATTGGCCAGAGTTGTTTGATGTTCAGCGTTTCTCCTCGTAAAGACAAGTTTTGTTGAAAATCAAAGCTTACAAATAGCAAATAATTCAATGATAACAACGAATTAGGTCGTGCGGTCTTTCGACTAAGATATGACTGACGATATAATATGATAACGTTAATTATGGGTCGGCTTTATGTTTGCACCTCTAAATTTTCCGACGTTTGCTGTTATCTTTACCTTGTATTTGTGTATTTGGATTGGCTACATACGTATACGTAACATATTTTTTGTATGTTTACTGATTATTTAAAATGAAATAAAACGCACCTTGCTAGACAATTGCTATCATTTTTAACTGTAGGTTATATTAACATTGAAGAATCTTGACTTTTTTTTAGTTTTGTGATAAATTTCACATAATTGATCTGATGTAGCCTACGTTTGTAGAACTTTTTTTAGAAAAACCTCAAAATATTTCCCGCATAATGTAAGATAAAAACTGCTAAATAACTCTTAGAAACTGCCAATTTATTACTTATTTTTATGTAACTTTGAGCCAGCCAATTCAAATACTACGTCATTCATTCACATCGAATTTGATCAAAACCAACTAGAAGTCTTTTTTGAGGCGTGCAAGTCAAATCGGTTTCGCAAAAGTTTCCAATATTCCAGCTATTCAAAAACCATTTTTTGTCAAAATTCGAACAGTCAGTCCGATAAACCAATGCTTAGGTTTTGCCATTAGTGGGGTTCACACGATCCTACATATTGTCACGCCTGGTGTGATGGCCTTGAATTCAAAACATTTTGAATTCAAGACAACATGTTGTCAGCCGGCTGTATCGTGCGTTCGAACAGTCAAATACGAGGCTTGTTCTACAAGGCGTGACAACATGTAGGATCATGTTTAATAACACTTAGTTATTTTAAAAATAAAACTTTGTTTTCGTTTAAACATAAAAATTAATAATTTTCACAAACACACTTCACTGCATAACTTTTTGTAAGAAATCACGAGTTTGCTTCACAAACGAATAAAATCAAACTATTGTTTAAACAATGAAAAGAAAATAATGTGAGCACAAACACGAAGTGTGAAAAAACAGGATTTTGTTTCCGCTTACAGTTCTGCATTACAATGCCATCTCCCACAAATTATTACAAGCGGGTAAGTGTTATCCCGGGATGTGACGAAATCTTGTTTGTTAAGATCAATAAAAATTTTTTATTGCTCATACAAAATTTTTACTTTGTACATCTGCATAGCAACATATTGTTTTCTAACTGTAAGTTTTGCAGTGAAGCTTATTTGTAAAATTATAAATCTTTATATTCAAACTAGAAGAAAGTTTTAAACATATCTAAGTGTTATTAAACGTTAACTTTGAAATGGTACAAAAAAGGTAATAAATCTGTTCCATGAATTGAAGCGTGTGGCTTATCGCGTTATTGCAATAAGCCACATGATCTAAAAAATCAATTTCTTAGGCTAAATACATTACTCAATGCAATGCCAACAACCAGTGAAGAGATATTGGCTATTTATTATTAATTTTCTAACCTATTTATAAAAGTTTCCGAGTTCAATTTCATTTCTACATACAAAAATAAATTTTTTCAAAATTTTAGAGTCGATTATTTGAAAATATTTTTTATGTGGCTTATCATGTTCTTGCAAAAAGCCCTTCAATCGTAGAAATTATTGTAAAATTAATTTGTGGCGTCATTTATTTTCTTTGCGTCTTTTCGGTGTGTTCTCTTTAATTTTCCTTGTGTTTTTGGCGTAGAGAAAATTTTCGTTCAATTTTGGTTTAGATCTCTTTTATCTTTTCGAAGGTTTTACCTACTCCCATCGTCGCTTACTGTATAAGGTAGATGTCATCAGTGTTTAAGCGGACACATATAGTTTCGGTGTATGTCCGTATTATTAGATGTGTCCGGTACAAATAAAGTTTAGCATATTTGAATGCATAGTTGAGCCTTATAACTTCAAACGCTTATACTAAGAAACTTTTGTAAAGAAACTACATATAAGAACATAAATAGCTAATGAATAATAATAAATCAAAATTGTTGAACAAAAATACTTTTAAAAAAATACTTTTACATAATTGTGGATGCTCGCCTTGCCTGATATTTTTCTTTTCCCTTTAACACATTTGGTTCAATCATTTTGCCTTTTCTTTACTTAAATTTTATGTTGCCTTATCTTTATAATGTTTGTGACACATATTTTGAATTTTGTCTTTATTTTTCTTCATCAAAAAATGTTAGATATTGATAATTTGAATTTTTCAGCTGAACATTGATTTTCACATTTTGAATAAAACCTGGAATTTAACACCTCCGGAAGACTTATCGTTTTATGTTGCCTATCTGTCGCTGGAATTCTAAGAATCTACTTACTCTCGTTTACTTAACGAAATACATTTGGAAATACTTTGACATGATTTACATAGCGACAGTTAATTTTTAAACTAAACATGTTCAATTTTGTTTTCTGTCCGTAGAGATGTCCGCATTACTGGGAAATCTGATATTGCTAGTGTCAGGATTACGGGGCGTCTCGACAGGCAATAATTCATTGCTTTCCATCTGTCAATTGGCAATTATTGCTAAACGAGACCATTCAATTGCCATGGTTGGCAATTCATGGCAAGCAATATTGCTTTCCATGTATTGCCAAGCAATGAGCTGCATTTTTTTTTGTTTGACAGCCATTTTTTCATTTTTCTCCAACATTTTAAATGTGTATATCTATAAAAATCAAGTAGCGTGCAGAATAAATTTATAAAAATATAATAAATGATAAAATTATATGTTGATTTCGTAACATGACAAAACCCACCCTTGAAATATTGTCATTGCTTGCAATGGAATTTGACAGATGGTAAGCAATGGATTATTGCCTGTCGAGACGCCGGGTTAGTAAGACTATACTGTAATTGCAAATTGTAAATAGGCCTTAGAATACAATTGATCAATAGAAGATCGGTCAAAGCCCTTTCTAGGGCTGAAATGGCCAATTTTAACTGGGATTAAACGTTAATTCTTAATAATAATTAAAATTATTGTGAAATTTGTGGCGTCATGTGCTTTTGTTCGTTTTTTCGTTGGGTTCACCTTCGTTTTTTTTTGTGTGTTTTTGGCTTAGAGAGTATTTTCGTTATATTTTTTGTTCTCTCCTATCTTGTGCATGCCTACTCCTATCATCGCTTACTGAGTAAAATCAGTGTTTTAGCGACTATGTCTGAAAAAATGTAATGGATAATTGTAAACAGGCTTTAGAGGCCACGCCTCTATAAGAAATAATTGGTTACGTCATGTGTCCATTTACCACTGGGATTAATACAATGGTTTTGTCATAAATATTAATTACGTACATTCAAGATCAATATATAGCCATTAATGATAAGTAAAGTAAGCCCTTGTCCTCAGAAAGTTATTGCACAGTTATCCCACAGAAAAGGAGGGATCCATCGATCCAATGAAGCTATGTACGTGTTTTTATGTTAAAAATTATATTAACAACAAATTTTTAATATCGAATTAGTTTACATAAAAACTTTAAATTTTTAATATTTGAGAATTGTTAAATTTTTTACAAATTAAGGACACATTTTCAGCTTATTTTTTTGTTGATTTCAGTAACACTGTAGGTTAATTTTCAACTTTTTAAAAGGCACAAAAAACCTCTTCAACAAATATCAACTTAATTTTCGTTTGTAGAATTTAGTGGCATAATCAGTTTTTTTAAATCAGATCAAAATCTTGATACATTCAAGTTTTTGATATTTTACCTTCATTTGACTATAATTTAAAAAATTTATAGTTTTTTAACAAAAACTTTTACTTGTTTTTTTTTTAAATACCCCCAACGTGAAAATCGAGTTAGCCCTGTTTAATCTATGATTTTTCAATAGTTCAACAATTTTGCTTTTTCTTCCATTTTGAACAAATTTGAATGTTAAACGTAAAAACTTAAAAAAAAAAATCTTAACCCTCTAACACGTAAGAGTATCTCAAGACACTTATCATATTATTCGCAATAACAGAAAAAGTAAAAACTTTAATATCACGTGAATATTTTTTGGCTGTTCCCAAGAAACACACTAATCTAAATGCAAAAGATACAAAAGCTCTCAGAAGTTTAAATGATACTGTTATTGTGATTTGTAAGAGCCATATGGTTTTTGCGCATAAAATTTTGACTGCTGCACATTGTGTTTTGCTGTGATAATAAAAAAGAAATTTAACAAATTAATCAAACCCTTAATTTTTTCGTCAAAGGTATGTGTATTAACTAATAAAATCAAGTTTCATATTTGTTTCACTGTTTTCGCTCAAAGCCCCAAGAGTGCCTTGAGACACTTATTCACATTTTCTCACTTTACAGGTAAACGAAAGCTTATACACCATTTCTGAGTACATTTTTGAATTCAGGAGTTATAATTTACCTTAGAAAAAATTATGCTACCTATTTTCTCCCATTATTTTAAAAAGTAGTCTTAGAGGGTTAAAAAGTTTTTTACTCGACTTAGTATGTTTATTTCATAAGTTGATAACATAGTAAAATTAGATAAGGTAGAAGCATTTCGGAGAGACAGACTGCCGAAACTGTCAAAACAAAATTGACAGCTTATAGAAAATCTGAAACCGATGAGAAAGCGAAAATTGGCCGTATTCAGAAAAGTCAACTGTTGTGAACTGTTATGGTAGCGATACCATAAAAAAGTTGACAATTATTTAATTTAATTGTTATAATTATGTAATTATGTTAATAATTTAATTGCAAAGGTTTCTCACTCAAATTTTGTAGCGTTCTTTCGGTGTTTCAGTGAATTTTAACACAACAGCCAGTTACCAACATTTGACTTCGCTGAATGCGGCCATTGATTTCCTTTTGTTCTCATTCGCAAAAAGCTGACTTTGATAATTTTGGATATGATAAAGGCACGCAGTCTGAAATGCATCTTCCTTCACTAGTTCTGCCATAGTTGATAAAATTCTGAAAGAAAATAAGGAAAACATAGCTAAAAATGGGTAAAGAAGTGACTAAATTTCAATCGTAAATAGTATCTCGAGATTTTGATCAGATTGGGTAAAACCAATATGTATTTATGGAGGTGGAAGAAGTAGGTAACGACTATCAAATCGGTACCGTAGCAATGTCAAAAGTTTGGTGCAAGTGCTGCCACTTCCTGCTTTGTTCTTTTGTGTGGAACAAATACTTGGAGAAAGAGTTTTGAAGTCTGGAAATTAGATTAAGCTACGAAACATCACAAGCAGCCAAATATTAGCTGTTTTTTGAGTAATAAAGTTAAGCAATGTAGTTTGCTGGCCTTTTCTCTTATTTAGTATACATGTATATAATAATTTTTTATTGCAAAAACATGTGTTTTTCTTGATTAAAGTACTATGGCAGATAGCACAGCTTTTCGACACATTTTATATTTTTTTGTATCACAATATTTACACACTTCACAAAAAAATGACAAAAGAAAAATAACACACATGGATGTCGTTCAAAATATGGCAATAGTGATTTTTTTTATTTTGACATTGCAACGGTACTGATTGAATAGACGTCACCTTCTTCTACCACATTCATAAATACATTTTGGGAAAAACTGAGTACGCAACTAAATTCCACGACTAAAAAAAAGTTTACGTGTCTCGACATTTTTTGTGTCTTTTTGACGTCCCTATTGTGCAATTGTATGCATGAAAAGCTATTTCCCCGCGATTAAAATATGCCTGCAACGATACATTATCTCAAGCCTGAGGGGTAATGGTAAGGCCTGAGTATTCAACACACCACTTGATTTTCTTTTTCCATTAAGATGTCATACTTATGTAACACTTGCTATTGTATAGCATTAACTCAGGCCTGAATATCCCCAAGAATATTCGTCCGAAAAAGCAGGCCGTCTACCAGGTAGTAAATACTCTGGAGTGAGTATTCAAACGAAAAAGCAGGTAATACATGGGTTGGGACACAATTTATTTGTAATTAACATTAAAGAACCTATTTTAATTCTTAAGGTCATCCATTATATTTTATTATAATACATATATACAATATTTGTTACATTTATGCTTTAACGTTCTCCCTTTTTTAATTTCCAAAAATTAAAAATTACGCGTCGACTACTTCGCATTGTAAGATTTGGATTTTAATTTCCCAATGTTATTTGGTGGCATTACGACTTCGCTTCAAATCTCAACCTTCGCTCAGGTGCGAATACGAAGCAAAGTCAGGCTTTGACTAACTGAAAGCACTTATAAACTTTCGGCAGTATTACGCCTTCGTTTCTAAACTCAGGAGCATCTTGCGGTCTGAGATCGAAAGAAAACAAAGTTTTCACAGATTTTACAATTTCATTGAAGTTTTCAGAAAGCTTGAATGAAAATGTTTATTCTTATATCAGTAATGATATCATTCCTGAATTTTCAAAGCAAAATTGATCTTATTTCACACCAGATTTCATCAGGCATTGAAATTGCTGACCGCTGGGTTATCGATCAAACAATGTCTATCCTCGTGCACTTATATTAAAAACACATTAACTTGCTGTGTTACTAAAACAACAAAGCAGTTACTTGATCATGTTGTACTTTAAAGGAACACCCAGAAAACGTTGCAAAAAAGGTTGCTTGGGTAAAATTTTACATTGTTATAAAGTTGCAAATTGAAGCCATCATATGAGCTGCGCAGAGCACAAGTGGCGTAAGTCCATTTTTGTTTATTTTGAGAAATTTGGATGATTGTAAAAATCCTAATATAAAATTCTATTTAATATCTAATGAATTATCTAAAAGAAGATACAATCTAAAAGAATCGTTTTAATATTATTTATTTAAGAAATTCATGAACAAATTAATTTACCATGACGATCAAATCGTCTACACTGTTTCACAAATGTAGTTTTTCTTTTTCGTAAATGTTTAGTAAATTTTTCGTAAATTTATCGAAAATTTTTTTGTTTTATTGAAAATGGAAGGCATTGGCTAAAAAAATAGTTTAGGTAAAAAAAGAAAAACATATTAAATTTGTTTTTTAATTAGGATGAGGTGGGGTAATGTGTATTGTGGGGTACACATTATGTGTAACACGTGGGGTGATGTGTAACACGGCAATTTCTCATAGTTACCTAATGTTGACATACGAGTGAATGAAAACAATTATGGTATGTTTTTTTGACAGCATCTAGTTTTTAGTAAGTGTTGGAAGTATGCATACATATATTTCATTATAGTTCTTATGTAAAAGGCGTGAAAATTTTTTATCTATCAGTATTTTTAATTTACAAATAATAGCATTTCGGATAAAAATTTCATTACATTTTTAAATTAAGTAGGTGTAAGATGTGCTATTGCTTAATATCTTAAATGTTTTTTAACTAAAATGATTTTACATTTTTTCACATTTTGGTCAAATACCATCAATGACAAAAAATACCAAAATGATAATGCATCAGTACGTGCAGAAATTTTATTAAGTTTTCATAAAAATACTTTTACTAAACATAAAAAGTTAAAATCTATACATCTATACATATACATCTATACAAAAATGGATGTATGTATGTAGGTATGTGGATCGGTGGGTATGTGGGTATGTGGCTATATCACGTATAGACTCCAAAACCGCTGAACCGATATCAATGAAATTTTCAGGGAAACTGAAGCCTCCCACTTCTTGAGAGTGTTCCTGTGAGGTTTGGTAACGATTGGAAAAGGGGACGTGGTACCTCCCATACAAGCCAAATTTGCGCTATCGACCACAAACCAAAAAAGGATATATATCAGGCGGTTTTGATCGTAAAAAACTAAGACTTAGTAATTTTGTTCAGATGGTTACTGTCGGTAGCTGTACAAAAAATGGGCGTGGTCAAACTTACATACGCCCACTTTTTCGAAATAATGGCAATTCCGGAGTGCTACACATTTTTATAGTGAAACTTGCTGTGTAGGTGCTCTAAAAACATAAAAAGCAAAACGATGTGTGTCTGATACCTATAGACTCCAAAACTACTGGACCGATTGACCTGAAATTTGGCAGTGGATTTGTTTCAGGTATGAGATGGTTGATGAAAAAAGTTGCCACACCCCGTTTTACTGCCCCCAAATCAATAAAAATGCTATATTTCAGTCGGTTAGGGTCGTATAAGGCTAAAATTTTGTAATTTAGTTTGTACGTTTGCTATCTACAACTACGAAAAATGGGTTTCCACGCCCCCTTTTACCATCCACAAATCAATGAAAATATTTTATTTCAGACGGTTTTGGTCGTATAAGACTTAAATTTGGTAATTTTGTTTGTATTAAACTATCGTCAAATGTACTAAAAGTGTGTCCCCACGCCCCTTTTACCGCCAACAAACCAATGAAAATGCTTTACTTAATACGGTTTTGGTCGTATACGACTTAAATGTGGTAATTTGGTTTGTGTGGTTTCTGTCAGAAACTGTACGAAAAAAAGGTTTCCACGCCCCTCTTTTTCCACCCACAAATCAGTGAAGATACTTTATTTCAAGCAAATGTACTAAAAAATTGGTTTCGACTTCCACGTCTCATTTTACCGCCCACAAACCAATGCAAATGTTTTATTTTAACGATTGGGGTCGTATTAAATAAACATTTTTTAATTTAGTTCATATGGTTACTCTCTGCAAGTGAACTTAAAATGGGCCTGTCCCTTTTTAGTTAAACTCACTTTTCGGGGGGTCAGCGTGGAGTGAAGCAAAGTCGCACGGTTTTGATCGTATTAGACTAAAATTTGGTAATTTAGTTCATATGGTTACTTTCGGCAGCTACCCGAGTAAAAATATGAGCGGGCGAACAGCGGCCGACCAGCGGTCGATCATGGGCCGCACGGCCGTACAAGGGTCAAAGATGGACCAAAAATAATCAAAAAAGCCTAGCCGCTGTACGCCCGTTGAATGCCACCAAATTTTGTATATGAAGTTATTTGTTTGAATACAATGCCCCTTTATATTTTCATTTAAAACAATATAATTTTTTTAAATGATTACAATTAATGGTAATGAAAAAAGATTGATTGAATACAAAAAATTAATTCAAACAATTCTTTAATAAGTTTTACATTGATTTATTTCCGCATGAAGTTACAATTGAAAATCTACTTTTCATTGTAGAATAAGCACTGGTCAGCCGATGTACGGCCGTTGTACAACCGAGATTATTTAAAATGGTCTTTGTACGACCACTGTACGGCCGTTGTACAGCCGAGATTATTTAAAAACGGCCTCTGTACGGGTACTGATCGCCCGTTCCACGGCAGCTGTTTGGGCAAAAAATCCTGCAAATTCTGTTTAGCCTTAGCCAAAAAGTTTTTATTTTTACTCGGGTATACTGAAAATAGTGAATATTTTTGGCATTTCTTGACATTTTCGTATATGGCAGTAAAGCGGTCTGTGACAGAACAAGGTCTGCCGGGAAATACTAGTAAGCATAAAAAATTAAAGTTTCTGATTTTTAAACTAACATTTTGTTGGTGGTACACATCATTCCACCGATTTGAAAATGTCCAAAAAAAGTAATGTTTGACATTTTTGTTATACTTCATCTATTTCTCAAAATATTCAACAGCCATGAAAACACTCACTTCGAATTGGTTCTTCTGCAAGGAATATTCCTTTAATCCATTCCAAGATTAATTTCTTAACACTTTTATTGGAGAAAATAAACACATGTTACACATCACCCCATTTGACCCCACCAAATTACATTATTACTTAACTACCTAAATACTTAATATCCAATTAAACTACAATCGAAATTATACGAACGTAACTCTAGATGAAAAGGCCTTATAAAAAAAGACCATCGAAGATTTTTAAATTTGATCACTTGGAAAATAAAGTTATATTATTTCAAATTATCTCAAAAAAAAGTCTTGCCCAATTCTGAGAGTTTTGCAAATTTTGTAATCCAAGTCAAAAATCACTTCTGTTTTTTGTAAAGAAACGCCAGCAAATATTTTTGCTTATATCTTTAAATCCTTGGGGTCATTGTTTTAACTTAATATGCATGCACAAAGGCATGCGCGATCCATTCCCGGAAAGGAATTTAAGAAAAAATGTTTTTGCGATTTTTCTGAGCCATGCGAATCTTTAAACTCGATTTCTCAAAAATCATAAAAATGCACATTGGTGTTTTTGACATGAAGGGACGATTTGATGAGTAGACAAACGAAAGATGTTATTGATTCTTACAAAAGCGTCTTTATCTTAAGCCCAGCAAAATTCGTATACCTATTGAATTTTTCCTCATAAGACAACAAAAAAACGGAACGGAACCTATTATGTACTTTGATTTATCCAAATAGCTTAAACTTGCTCTTTTAGGCTGTATTTTAGTCTTTTATAAAAATTTTTACTATAGAAAGGGTCTAAAAATTTATACCGCGAAAGTGGTTGTGTTTTAATAAAGCTGGAAGACTTCATCAAAGGGGTTTGATTAACTTTAACTTTTATTGTGTGCGAAAATATTCGTCAGTGTAGATATGTTTCGTGCAAGCATATGCAACATACGTGTGACTTAGAGCTACATTCTTGTTTTCATATTCGCGGTATTTTACATTAATCGGTAAGATCGTGAATCGGTCTTGCCTTGTCCAATCCAAGTTTAATTTAATCATTTCTCTTTATTTTATTCATATGTAGTTTATTGATTAATTATTGATTAATTTTTCTCTATCAGAAAATAAAGAATAAAGAGTAGGAATCGTATGACCATGACTAATACAGAATATGTATACCCTTAGAATATTTACATTATAGTCAACCGCGCTACCAGTTGCACTAACGAGCCCGTCCAGACGCAATTCTACATGTTCCTTTCGACTTGTGTATCAAACTTGTGTTTTTAAGGTTATTTAATCAGTTTTTGAAGTCAGTTATTTTTTGGTTACTTTAGGATGAGTTGTTTTTTAAAAAATTCCTTTGAGCAAAGTTTCTTATATATCAATAGTAGAAGAAGTTTTCATTGTTGCATCATTCATTTCGTTTTATTTTTGTGAGAATGAACATGGTGTGAACAGGAAAGATAAGATGATGTATCAGTACAAAGAGATATTTTATATATGTACGTATTAAATAAAATAGTCAAAGTTAGGGTAAGGTGGTTTATTTTTACTGTTAAAAATTTACCAGCGAAATCGGAATTAAAATGCAAAGTAGTAAAAACCATACACATAATAAAATAAATAAAAATTACTTATAGCTTATATGTATCTAACATGGTTTCCATATGTACTAACTTGGGCTATATTAGAAAATAGCTCCCCTCTAAAATTTAACTATTTTTCATTAAAAAGAGAATTAAGGTTTACATGTATAGATATTCACAATTTCACTGATTAAGGTTTGGACGGTTATAAATATTTTTTTTATTCAGAATAGTTAAATCCAGTTTGCTTTCAATAAAAATGATATTTTTTTAGCGAAACAAATACTGCAATTGCTACTTTATTGATTGTTTGTTTCATAAATTTCAACTATCACAAACACTTAAAAAAGCCGTATCTACATCAACTGCTCGTTTTATATAGTAAAAAGCTTTTTTCTTTATATATTTATGAAGCTTAATGATATATTTTTAAAACCATCATATCTTGCACAAGGATATTTAATAAAAATCTATATGTTATGCATAAAAAATTAAAATAGAAAAAAGTATAGTTTTTGACGCAAAAAAATAAAGAAGTAAATACATTTTGAAAAGCATTTACTACAAATTCAAAGGGAAAACTCAGTATCTGCCTGTATATACCGCTTTTTCAACTCTGTGTATGCATATACTGTGCTTTTTGCTTGAATGATTGCTTTAATTTGTGTAGATATGACATTTCAGTCTAAAATAATAATAAATTGAGCACAATATTAGCAATTCTTATTTTATATTCTTGAAGATGGAAGAAAGATGATTAAGAAAAAACAATAAAACTAATTTTGATTTTCATGCACTCTTCGTAATGACGGCAGTATAGCAAGATATTTTTAAAATGTTTCAAAAACATTTTACTATAATATTTCGTATGTATGATACTTAGTTGGATAACTTTATCTTTCGCCTACTAAAATATTGAATACTAAATCTAAAACCAATTTTAAGTTGCCTCATATAAATTACTGTTTTTACAAGAATTGAAAGAAAAATTTTCACGTTTAGCGAGCAAAGCCTCGAAGGGTTGCTAGTGTATTTATAAAAACCTATGAGAGTCCCCCTCCCACAAATGTACTTCTTGTGTTGTTTCTTCCGTTAAATTGACGCCACAGGAGAGATGACTTACTCGTTTGATATATATGCGAAAGCAGGACATATACAAAGACTGGCGATGAAATTTTTAACAAGCACAATCTAGGACTATGTGCTTCTGGCAGCGTAATCAGCTTCAACAGAGCAAAGAGTTACTTCCGCTGCGTCAACTTGACGAGTGCAGTGCGGGAAAGAATGCACAATTGTTGTGTGGTTTCTTTTGTTTTAAGGACGCGATGTCATAGGTTCAGAGTTGGGAGTTTATTCTTCTAGAAACAAACAAATTATGTTTATGTTATCTTGCAATACTATTTACTTGAATGCTAATTTGCTTTCCACACAATTTGAATGAATTTTCTTTAAGAGTCTAAATTTTTTGTATTGATAATTTTATCGGGAAGTTTACCCAAAATCTGAAACCTTATTGATTTTATTTTTTGATTTACTAGTATGCACACGATATATGTTGGGGTAGCGAACGATCGTGGGTGAGTTGACGTGGAAAAAAGTGAAATGAAATATAGGTTATTTCGAGTTGTAATATGTACAATTTTTAATGTAACACGGCAATGTTTTTTGTCTAATTTACACGTCAATACTTAAAGTTAATTGTACAGAGTTCGTTGACAGTTTGAGTTTTGTGTAAACGAAACAATTGGGTGTTTTTGTGTAAATGTGTGCATACCTCCCTGAATTTGTGTTAATTCTAGGATGAATGTTGATTGTAGTTTTTGCTGCTGTTGATTGATGTCAAATGGACGAATTGACATTTGACGCCAATCAGGTATATGTGTTAGTAAATATTTGCTTGAATGCTTTACACAGACACGTTGATGGCTTGATTGATCAAAATCTGAATTTTTAGATATTTTGCAATGCTGGTCAAGTGGATGTGTGTAAGGGCTTGATTGATCAATCTTTCGTCATTTCGTTTGCAGTAAACATCACTGCAGGAAAAAAAAGAGCTGTAAATAATAAATTTAAGAAGACAAACACTTTTTGGCAGAGTTTATTGATGTTTTTCCTTTTTTATATTTACGATTTTTAATGCGTAGCTTATAACTACTTGATTACCAAGTAATGCAATATGCGCGATACAATCGTCCGTTTAACTCATCGCACGTCTGTGTTCCATAAAAAATAATGCAGAATGAAAATTTGACGATATGATTAATGTGACCAACCATACTCCTTTTTGGAGTTTTTGACTTCTTATTTGCTCGCTATACTTTTTGTACGCTAAAAGTACTTCTTTTTACTTGTTGTACTTCTTTTTGACATCTTTTTGGCAATTTTTTTTTAAATCAATTCAAAATTCACATCTCTAACTACTCCAAAATGTTATTTATATCACTATCTTTTTTGACAGGAAAAATTCAGTTTGTATGTTCTGATGTTAGTTTCGTTGCTTCTGCATCGGCTCATAAGTTTCTTAGCTCTCCTTAAAATTTGTGCTTTTTGAGATGTGACCAGTGTTGCCTTTTGGATCCAATTGGATCCATTGGGATACTTTTTTCCTTCAAAAATTGATGGATACTTTTTTAAGCCTCAGTGTAAGTTTGGATACTTTTTTATAAAATCGTTTTTAATATGAATCATGTAATTATAATAAGGTGTTCTCATTTGGAATATTTGTTGTTAATATGAATTATGATGTAATTATGATAAGGTGTTCTCATTTGTAATATCAGAAAAAGTACTGCCTTATTTTGAAATTTCATTTGAAAATTTTTATATGAAACCCCTACAATTGTCAAAATAAGGTAGCTTGTCACAGAAAAATATTTAATAATGTTATAGGATGAGAACACCTTATAACTCTTACACCATGAATATGAATATATATGTTTTTGTTTCAAAATGTAAAAAGTAAACAGTCCCTTCAACTCGACCATAATGTTAAAATAAATGATGACATTAAAACACTTTTGGACAATATTTTCTTATAAAAAAATGCATTAAAGCAAACTCTTTACAAATAACTTTTAAATTTTTAAAAAAATATTTAAAGTCTACCATAGCTGCTGCTGAACATTTTTTTTTCTTATTTAAAACTTGCTAAAAACGTTAACGTTAAGATTAATAGATTTTGTTTTCCAAAATTCTTACAAGTGAATATATTTTAATTTCTAAATTTAAAACGACATTGCACGTTGAAAAAAATTTAAAAAAGTTAATTTAAGACATTTATTGTGAGTTTAGACCAATAGTAAAAAATTGGCACTTCTTTTTCAAAAAATCTGTTATTTTTAACCCAGCTGTTAGGTTGGGAAAATTTTTTCCAAATTTCAATACATTTCTCTCAATATCTTTCGAACGGTCAAAGATATGGACTTGAAACTTCAGCTTATGTATTATTTTTATCAAACAATGCTATTTCAAGTATATAACATAAAAGAAGAGGGAGAAAACTAAAAAGTAGTGTCCGACCGAAACCGAAACCGAATATTCGGCCATTTTATAATATTCGGCCGAAACCGAAACTGGTTACTAATATGAAAATTTCAGATTTTACAAATGATTGTTTTAATTTAAGAAAACAAAAGTACTACTAATACAAAACAAGTATTATTTGAATATTGAAGTTTATAATATTAATTAAAGATTACTATAATAATAAATGAAATCATTTTTTATTTTTTTTTTTTATTACACACTTCCATACACACTCAAAATAGTATGCACCTACAATGTACATTTTTTTAGAACTAAAAAGCAAAGTATTTCTGTTTTTCTTAAAGGTTTAGTATTATAAAAATATAAATATGGATTTCGTTTTCTTTTCCTTTATTCCACACACACAGAATTCGTTCGGAACTTTAATTATCAATTTTAGGTTTAAGTATAAAACTTTAATGGTAATTGCAATAGAGATGATGATATCGAAAATGGTAGTATCGAACGTATAAAATTAATCAAAATGTTTTGCGTTAACACGATAAATCAAATATAGACGAATTCATAATTTTTGTTTTGTACAATGCGCTGTAAATATTTTTATATAAGTCAAGAATAGCGACAACTCTCTTTTTAATATTTTGTTGTTGGATTATACGAATTTTAACCTCCTAAATCCAAACTTCAGGACGCTGGCAATTGGTTTAGAAGTTAAAGGCTTCCAAAGTTGCAAAATGGGCTACAAATCTTTCTGTTTTTTTTAGTGTTCCGCGTTATGGGTATCAAAGGAAAGGTAATGCAGGTACTCGCATTCAACGAGTTATATATCAAACATGAAAATCCATTCATAACTTTTTAAGATATACCTTTTATTATATTAACAATTTGTCTGGAAAACTATTGGTTTCCCTTTTACGAAAGCACGACACTAAAAATGTGTATATCTTTAAAAGTTAGGCATGAATTTTCATATTTGAATTGGTACCTTATTGAATAGGTACTTAAATTACCTTTCTAACCTAATACCCACAGAGTGTAGTTTTGTTGAAAAATTTAGAAAAATAGCAAGATTTGTAGGCTATTTTTTCAACTTTGGAGGCATTTAACTTCTAAACCAATTGCGAGCGGCCTGCAATTTTTTCAGATTTGGAGTAAGGAGGCCAAAATCAATATAGTCTGCAAAAAAAATTAAAATTATAGTTGTCGCTATTCTTGAAATGTTCCGAAATTTTAACCAAAAGTTTCGGCTAGTTTCGGTTATTCGGCCATATTGATAGCCGAAACCAGCCGAAACTGCCACAAAGGGCCGAAACTGGCCGTAACCGAAACCGAAACCGAATATTCGGGTTACTACTAAAAAGTTACAAATCTTTTGTTAAGGGACCATTTGTCCATAAAGTATTTTTTATTGAAAAAGATACAAAGTCCATCGAGTATTTTTTATTGCAAAAGATACAAAACATCTAGTTTGTGTACACAAACTGAAAAGCAGAAACGGCATCAACAGTGTTAGTGTAAGTGTGAGTACTTGAGCGTACGAAGAAGTTTTTTTAAATAATTATTAAGTTATAATCATAAAAGCTAAAACAAATAAGTTAAAAATATTTTTTTTGTATGAAAAATACACTAAGGACCAAATGGTCCTTTAAACTAAAATTTGTAAGTTGTTTTTACCTAACGGTAGGTTTAACCTTTAAAATTCCCGTAGCGATTGCAAATTGTAACGAAACTTAATAATTTTAGTATAGGATGTAGCGACAAGTACTCTTATTAATATGCACTTTGATTTTTTTGTTTTCGATAAATTGGGACTAAAATATCTTGACCCTGTCTGAACACGACTACTTTTTTTATAATAAATTATTTACGTAAAAAAATTTTGAAGTTTTTGTTATATGAAAAGACTCACAATTAATGTTTTAAATTTAATCTTTTTATTTTTTTTTCCAACGAGCAATTTTAGCTTAATATAATTAAAAGCCAGTAGCAACTGATTTAATTTAATTTACACTAGACTAAATAAGTTGTTTAATTTTTATGCAATTACATATTGTTTTGTATATTGCTTTTGTAAAAATATTATACTTATAAAATTGATATAGTTAAAGAGCAATAGCAACGCAAAAAAAAAGACAGAAGTACTGCTGTTTTTTCTTTTTAATATTATTATAAATGTTTTGCTTCTTATTATTATATTTCCCTAAAAATATTTGTTAGTCTTAACATTAAGTAAATAAAATTGTTATGGAAGCTTAAAAAGTTGGGTTTCATTATTAAAAAATATTATAGTTAAATAGACCTTTTCATGGATACCATCGCGGGCGCGATATGTGCTCAGATATATTTAATATTGTTTCTTTATTTTATTTTTGATTTAAAATAAAAATGGTTTTTCACAAAATTTATTTATATTAAGGTAGTAGCCCAGAAGTGCTAGAAGATAAATGCGTCAATCCGACGCTAACTTAGCGAAGACTATAAAGAATACATTTGTTCCGCAAAAAGTTAAATTAGCACTTTTTGCAAATAGTACGAATTTAACTCTTGGTATGGATTTAAGTCATGGTACCAACTTTTTATGAAAAATTCCTTTTATCAAAAATATGAAATCGATATGTAATGTATATCATTAGATTAAACCACCTTTATAACGATATATAGCTTATAGGGCCCAATTAAGACTTTGAGAATTTTTGCATTGAAACTTAGTACCATTCGTACCATAAGTGCCAATTTCACTACTTTTAAAAAATGTTTATGGCAAAAGTCTTAATTCTGCCCTTATAAGCTATATATCCATATAAAGGTGGTTTAATCACCTGTCTAATGATATGCAATATCAATTTTATATTTTTGATAAAAGGCATTTTTCATAAGAAGTTGGTTCTGTGACTTAAATCCATACCAAGAGTTAAATTCGTTCATTGCAATAGTACGAATTTAAAATTCTGGCCAAAAGCTAAATTCAAATCAAAAGTTAAATTCTTACTTTGCAAAAAGAACGAATTTAATTTTTTCCTTTTTGTAAACTACGAATGTAACTTTTTGCGGATCAAAAGTTTTGGTTTGAGTCTTCGGTAAGTTAGCTTCACCGTGCAGGAAAAATCGGAAGGCTTCCATCTAAAAGTGATAAAGAAACATTCCCCACCGTATCTTTTGAAAGCTTAAGGGTAGTTTTGTATTTATATTGTTTCCAAACCGCTTCTTTAAGAATGCATTTGGAAACTTTTATTTATTGTCAAGCAATGACAATAGAAAATATTAATATCATTGTTTTCTAGCCGCTTACTGTAGAATTCGATAGTCTAGTGGTAGCGCGCTTGACTGTCGCTCAGGGTTCCCGGGTTTGAATCCTGGCCGGGCATTTTCGTAACAAAGGAGAGGATTGTTTCCACATTAATTCTTAGAACAGGGAAGAAGACTTCTTGTAATTCGCTTTTTAAGACAGCGGAGAGGAATGTTTCCACATTAATTTTTAACACAGCTGAGAGGAATGTTTCCCTCTAATGACATGCTATGTAAAAAACGAAATGGAGGGTGCAACAAAGGGGAATGCTTCCTACATTCCATGGAATGTTTCCTGGTAACACCTGGGAATGCTTACATTTCCTGGAGGGCAGATTGACGAATTTATCTTCACACACTTATAGCCCATTGTGCCGACCGAAATTTTTACGTTTTGTCATAAATTTTTTAAAATATTATTCTAAAAGAATTTTCTTTGACTTGATCTTACATTAATTTGTTTATAATTATTTATATCAAAGTAGAGTTCTCGAAAAAGATGTGTTGTTTGGTGGAAGCACCCAGCTTTACGTATTTACTGAAATAAAAAAATCATAAGAGAATATCGTTCTGCATACTTAATTGTAGTGAACTAACCTATAGTATGTATATTTAAAAAAGACAAATAAAAAATTGCGGACTTTTTAAAAACAAGAATTTTTAAAATTGAACTTTTTTTATTTGTTTAGAAAAATTAATTTATTATAAAATTGATTGTTTTAAAGGTTCCGGATCGAGTTATGTATGTCTAAAATAATAGGTAATGGATTTTAGCAAAATCGGTTTAATAGTGTTTAGTCAGTGCTTTCCTGAAGTTTTGAAAACGTAGTTTCGAGAAAAACGTTCATACACAATACGGCGCGCTTTCTTCTTTTGGCTGTAACTTTTCAATTTCGATCTTAAACTTTCAGAGTATATTTTAAAGATTAAATTTTTATAATTTATTGCGAAAAATGTAAAAACAAATTGATTTTTTGAATCCGTCACACTGGACTACTACCTTAATAAGCAATAAATTGTAAGCTGGATCTAAGTTTGAAGCTCTTATAAATTAAAGAGATTTTTTCAATGGATTTTTTCATGCATCTTTTCATATTTTTTTTTTGTGGGTGTACTTCTATTTTATACTTTTTTTGTACTTTTTTTTTAAAGTCTGTGAGTGTACTTTTTTGCTTTGAAAATATTGGTCACATTTTCTTATGATTGATGTGTGTAAGGCATCAATCCACACGTACGCATGATGAATGTCAAATGATTGACCGTGTAAGATGCGCATAAGACGCTGACGCAACGTTGCTGTTACCGAACGAGAACCGTCCGCGCTAGTGCGACTTGTAGCGAATAGATCGAGCAGACGTGTTTAATCATCAGCATCCGAAGGCCTCCTTTTGATACATTTATTTTTTTTTATTAAATTTGGAAAACCTCGCGATTTTAAGTAAAAAAGGGTTGTATCTTAAATGCATGTATTTTTTTGTTTGATATCTTGTTGAATAGATACTTGTATTATCTCTCTTTTGATACCTATAAAGTTTAGTTTTGTTGGAAAACTTAAAAAATCAGCTTAATTTTTAGTCCACTTTTTCCAACGTTGGATGCCTATAACTTCTAAGCCAATTGCGAGCGATCAAAAATTTTTTAAATAATTAGAGTTGTTGCTATTCTTGAAATGTTTCTAAAATTTTAATGCATAAGAACAAACTTTAACAGTTTGGGCCTTCTTTTACGATACAACCGAATACGGCCCTTTGTGATTGTTTTTGTATTTGTGTGAACCAACACCAATATAGAAAATACCACACTTTTCTGCTATTACACCACTTCCTTGTATTTTACTTCTTTGGTAACAATACGTAAGCAATACTAGTATATTATATAACACGATATATACTAGTATAAACACTATACTATCAAAAATATGGTTCAACTCTTATAATAAATGCAAAGCGTAATAAATGAAATTAATTTTTTCTTGGGAGTCTTATTAAAAGTACACTTGCATAATAAACAAGAAAAGGTAAGAAATGATATTTTTAGCGTATATTCAATTGTTATTTCATTTATGCCCAATTTAATTTAAAAAATGCGTGTTAAAATGGGGTGACCGTGAGCTCATCTGAACTAGTAGACTTTGGAACTTATCGTTGTTCTACTCGGTTTTTGCCGATTAGTATGGAGGCCGTGGCTGGTCTTGTTGGCGTCAGTGATTTTTTCAATGCCTTCGAATCGCAAGATCCCTGCTTCAAACTTAATCTAACGCAGTTATGTTTATAATAGACAATAAATTTTATATTTGCAAAATGCTTGTAAGCCTAAGACAACGGCCTTGCTTCTTAAGGGTTGGTTCTCATCTAGAGGTCCAAAAACATGGTAATGTTCTGGATTTTTTTCATAGAAGGAAGTACATGAACACCTTGAGTTTTTTGGCAGTTATTTAATGATTCTTAAACTGTAGGAAAATATTTTTTGGTCAATAAAAGTGCGATGTGAAGGGTCAAACGTCACTTTGAAAAAAGGTACCCAAACGGTCTCCATCGCACCATCGTTCATGTCCAAACGGTTCATGTCATCTGATATAAAAAACTTAAAAATTTCATAAATTATATGATATTTGTTGGAGCTTGGACCTATAATATCAGTAAATAGTTTAAAATTACAAAAATGATGGACATGTATATTTTTAGTACCGTTTTTCACATTATTCGCTCTTTAAAGTTCTAAAAAAACTGAACAATATTATTTGAACTTAGGTTTAGGATCCAATCAACTTTATGTACTTTAAAATAAGAAGTCAATCCATAAAGATATCGTGAGTTTATGAATCCATGAGATATCGTGGAGACCAGTTTGAAAAACATGATTTTTCAGAAAACGTTTGAAAATATTGGCTGCTTTCATATGCGATAACTCTTTCAAGCAATCATTATCGGCCAAACCGCTTTGGGAACACATCATAAGCTATCGAAGAAATAAAAAAAAATAGTAATGTATTTGGTCGTTTCATGAAAACCCTTAATCATTTTAAAGTTGGAAAAAACCATGATTTAATTATTATAGGTTGTCCATTCGCTTGGCTACACCCTATGTAAATATAAATATATTCTCTCTAAAATATAACTGACAACTAGGGTTTTGTGGTCTTCTTTTAAAAAAGTTATGTTTCAGTGTCTTGTTGTGTATTTTTTTTATAAAGTAGTTATTCTATATTTTGCTGGAGGAGACAATGATTTCTGGGGCACCACGATTTAACAAGGGATTCGAGAAGAACTTTTAATAAAAATAAGAATGGCTGAAGAAAAAAATCGATTTATCGATTAGTTTTCAAGTTATCGAGTTTTAAACAAAAAAATTTTTAAGATCTTTTAAGAAACTGGCTATGTTTTACTAGTTTATAACCGATATTTTTTTTTTATTTTTATTTATTTATTTATTTATTTATTTATTACAGCTTTAATAAGCCTATTTATATATTAATAATTTCTTACAAAACCTTATTTTCTACATGTTTTAACGAATTTTAACTTAATTTCCTAACATAATTTAAAGTTATCTCACAGGTGTTGTTTTGCAGTATATGTATAATAAATTTTTAAAACGGTTTTTGTTATCACAATTTTTGATTTCGCTTGGTAAAGCATTAAAGCATTTAAGTCCTTTGTAATACAAATTTTGTTTTTCAGCTTCTGTTCTATATAAGGGCAATCTAAAATTATTTCTGTCTCTTGTTATATAGGAATGTATTTCGTTAACATATGTTAAATTATTACTAAGGTACTCTGCTACTAATCCATGTTTAATATTAAATATAAATTTCATTGTATGGAAGAGTAATTGTTGTTTAATGCTCAACCAATTTAGTGCATTCAACATAGTTATCGTTGGTGTATCATATTGTGCTTTTAATATATGGCGCATAGTTTTATTTTGCATCTTTTGTAGCCTGTCAGCTTGTGATTCAGGTAAAATATATAATATTGATGGACAATATAGAAAGTGGGGTTCTATAATAGATCTATAAACCATAATTTTGTATTCTTTTCTGACGAATCGACATGTTCTTTGCATAAATCCTATTTTCTTTGCAATTTTATTTACTGTATAGTCTATGTGATCATTAAATTTGAGTTTATTGTCTATCTGAATACCTAAATATTTAATTTTTTCTACCTCATTAATCTTTTCATTGTTAATTTTTAGTATCTGATCACTTAACCTAACATTACATCGAGTAATTGTCATAAATTGTGTTTTCGCTATATTTAATTTAAGTCTATTTGTCGGTTTCGGCTGGATTTTATAAAATGGCTGAATATTCGGATTCGATTTCGGCCAAAATTCCGGTTTTGGTCGGACACTAATTGCATTGTTTTTTTAATTTTTCCTTAACTTAATAAATTGACAAACAATCCTGCAGCATTTAAATTTAAGAAATTTGCAGCGATCTAGGGGAGAGCAAAGTTTCTAATTAAAAATCGAAAGAAAAAATTAGAAAATTTAATAGAGAAGGCCAATTTTGGATCAAGCACTAATTTTTGAAAAAATCTTACATTATATTAAGCAAACGATTTTCTGGACTCTTTTACGCGTTACGTGCTTATATTACACCAGGATTCAGAATCAAGCCTAGCAGGGAGGTTCTGGAATATGTTAAGAAAATGTATCAAACCCAAAACAAATCTAATATACATGTACCTCTTTAGTTATTTATTCATACGTTTTGAATTAAAAAAAATAAATTTTTTAAATCCGCATGCGGGAAACATTTCAAGAATAGCGACAACTAAAATTTTTAATTTTTGCTAATGATATGGATTTTGACCTCCAAAATCCAAATCTGAAAAATATCATTCCGCTCGAAATTGGCTTAGGAGTTAAAGACTAACCAACAAAAAAATATTGTTTAATATTAGAAAATTTTTGTAATCTTATTTTAAAGGTTGAAAACTTGGGGCTCAATAGAAATTAACGCGATTTCATTTAAGGATATAGGCCTTATATTATTTAATTTATTAAACTATTAAGAATATTTGCTTTAGCAAAAATTTAATGAAATGTATTACATGACAAAAAAACAAATCAAATTTTTAAGTATTTCGGACATGAAACGAGAAAGATTTTTATACCATCTTTAAAATATATTAGATTTTCTTATGTGTACAAGCGTGTTTCAACCGCTGTAGTGTACGTATCATATTTACGAAATTAGTACCAAAAATCGTAGTAAATAGCACTATATAGGTTACATTTTGTTTATTTTCAGTCTAGATTCCTTCATGCCTTTCCGCCCCTACCCCCATGAAAACATCTGTAGCATATTATCGACCGTTCAAATTAATTACCGTTCTAAAAGTTGGCCTAAAAGTATTTAAAATTGAGTTTATTTTGAAAAAAATAATATTAACCATGGAAGGGAACATGATAAATATTATAGATCCAACTAGATCTGCTTACTTTATGGGTAAATATTATGAAAAATTGTATTAAAACAAGTCCAATGCTCATGTAATTTTATTCGTTATAGGCAGAAAAAAGAAATGTCTCAACGAACAGATGCTTCAAGTAAATAAGACGTTTATAATTAGAATAAGAATGGAACTTTATTTAAAAGCAGTTTTTTATACTACTTAATTTTTCAAATAATTGTAAAGTTGAATAAATTTAAATAAAAAATTTAAATCTTTGCATTTATTTGATAAATGCATGTTGTAAAGTTTTGAATATCAAAGTTTTGAATATCATTTGGATACAAAAGGTCCGTGAATAAATCGACATAAATCGACTGCCAAAATTGCAGGTCATTTAGCTTATACCTGGCGCATTCTATTTTGCTCCACGCTTATCCCTTTGAAAAAGGGACGTTAACATAATTCGACCACGACCATTTTTAGTTGAGTTGCCACACGAACTCAATTAAAAAATGTTGGGCGGTAAAGGGGTGTGTCAATTTTTTTATTATTATTTGAGATATAAGCTTTGACAACAAATGCTATAAATTTGCTGCCCTAAGGTGTTACCGTTTCTGCGATATTAACGGACACCAACACGCACGAACGATTTTATATATGTATATAGTACATAAAGACTTTTTCTTAAACTTTTTGTTTATGAAAAAGTCAATCCGGGCTAGTCAAAGTACTAGAGTTGTCAAACAGGTTTCGGGTTGTTCGAGAAACCAGTTTTTTGTTATATTTTTTTTTTTTTGGTTTTTTCTGTTTCGATTATTTTGAGATCAAGAAAATCAGATTATTAAACCGCCATCTGGTTTTGGGGTAAGTTTTTACAACTGGCTGATTTTAGAAAAAACTATTTTTTTCAGAATCAACTAACATTTTCCAATTTTTTTTTATTAATGTAAACAAATAGTAAGCTTTTATAAATGTTAGTCATTATTCACAATCGATAAGTGTATTTAAGAATAAACGTATTTTTCCAAATTTTTTTACTATTAATCGAAAAATCCGTTGAGTTAAAAAAACGGATCAAACAAGATTTTTTATTTTCAAACAAGTTGACTTTTGAACATCCTCGAATGTAAGTCAGTTTTTGTTGTGATTTTGATGTCAATGGAATTCGTTTTAAGCTTACTGATTTTAGCGATGACATGACAAAAATAAATAAAAAAAATATGGTAGCAAATCGATTAGTCCAGCTTTTAATTATTGAATAAGGATCCGCATCCTATCTTTATCTCATAGATTTGTATTCGCATCCTCATCCACAAAATGAGAGCTAGGGAATTTGCCTTCCAAGTAATCTAGGGAATATGTAGTAAAGAAGTATATGTCTGCATATCGTCGCTTAAGAAAATAAATGTCGTGTATGAAAATTTCCACTTTTGAGATTATTGAGAAAAAGAAAAGGCTATAATTCAAAATCTAGCGGTGCAATATTCTTCATAATTTTAGGCCTATTTGCAGACACATTTCACAATAGATTACAATTTAGCCATTTTGTGGACTAAACGCAATTTTTTAGAATTTATAGCCCTTTTGTTTCAAAGATCTCAAAAGTGCAAATTTTCACATATGACATTTATTTTTTCAAGCTACGATATGTGGCCAGGAGCTTCTACATACATAAATATTTTCTCTCTCTTTACTAGGGATAAAGAGCGATTATTTGGCGGATCCGGATAAATAAAGCTCTGGGGTGAAGAATAGTTTATTTTATGTAAATTAGAGCAAACACGAACTTAAAACAATGAAAATTCTTATTTGAGAGGTATTGTATCCACATAGTAAAGTTTTCTGTGAACTACCAAATCAATTTTATCACTATTTTCAGGGTACTTCGAAGCCATCTGAACGTTTATTTTATTATGCACAACACAAAAATTAACTCACGGTACAGATTTGTTCAAAAATTGAGAGTTTTGCGTTGAACTTAAGAAAGCATTTCACTTTCAGCTGAAATGTTTTTTATTTAGCAGATTTTCTGACAGAGATCCAAGGAAAAAAATTACTCTTTTATATACATAACTTTATATATTTTGAAATAGTAAAACATTGCCATCTACACCGACAGATATAAAGTGGTGACTGGGTATGCGGTTGATTGGCAGACAAGTTCAAGAGTGGAAAATGTTGGTCGCTAGTACCGGCGCAACATTGATGGAACTGTATTCTCTTAAGTCAGGATGCGTTTGGGGGTTGAAAAAACAGATGGAAGCACAGTTAATAGAAAAAAACGAAAATTGTTACAGCTGACTATGAATGAATTTTTTGTTGCTTAAAATAAAAACTAACCTTAAGAAGATTGGAGCAAAACGCCGCTTTATCTGTCGTTGTAGAAAGCAAACTTAAAAAAAGGAGGACACAACTACCCTCTTAACAAGTGTAGTTGAATTACTCTGAGCTGAGAATCCGCTATATTTTATATTCATTTTTTTTGCTCCTCCAACACGTGAAGGCGTAAATGTGGGAAAAAGCGCGCCAAATCGAAACAGCGTGCTTACATTTTAATAGCAGAGAACTATGTTTGCTTTTTTTACAACAGGAGTTAAGTAGGTAAAACGTTATTTTGTGTGTGTATATCAAGTTATTGCGATATCTTAAATTTCTTAAACGCATTTAAACAACTAAAACTCCTGCAAAATTTATAAGAAACATATATCGAGCGGAGACATGTTTCAATTGGTACATTTTAATGCTAACAGGCAGTAAAGCTGGCGTAAAATAAATACCTTAGAATCAGAATACGAATGCGAGATACGCAAACAAACATACACAAGCCAACCGATATATGTGGTGAGATGGTACTAAATAATAACTGCAGTAGCTTTATTTGAGTTTATGTGGTTTATGACATACATACATAGTTTTTTTTGAAACGTTGAATAACTTTGGTTAAACATATGGTTTTCTGTAATTACTTGCATAAATGGACAAGACAAAAGCGTGGGCACTTATGCAGAAGAAGTCTGTACACACCTTTATTAATTATAAAATACTGTATAGCAATCTTTAATGTATTATTACCAGAACCATAGTCTTTCGTTCATTGAGTCATCTTGCGCTTTGCTGTTTTCTTCAACGCCCTCGCAAATTTGATAACTGAGGCCCGCTGACATTTTTATTTTACAAGGAAATTTTTAATCGAGTCCACAATTACGATTGATGCCAAATCTTATCCAAATCCATCATTCTTTTACCTTACTTTTGTAAACGATGATCAGCTTAGCAGTTCAGTTGAATCCACCCACGCATATCGAGAATAGAAGTTTAGTATGCGCTTTTTAACCTTCCTCAATTTATACACCGCCTTCGGTTTTCTTGAAAGTTGTGCTCTGTGATTTTGGTTTTATTTATGCTATTGAGTGAACGAAACTCCAGTTAATGTTGTGGCGAGCCCTTATTTTTAAGCGCTTGTAAAAGTATTTAGTGTCGTGAGAGGCACAGAAAAGTGCTGATGAAGGTGAGGTTAAACGAGCGTAAGTATACTAAAATGAATTATTTATTTCGAACAGAGTTGGGTGCGATATGCTGACCGGTTCAGCTCACCTCAAAGAAGTGTAAGAAAATATATAGTTTAATGACAAAGTTAAATAAAAAAAGAACAATATTTTAGTCAGTACATATACAAGATCAGATTTAGTTCCCAAATAGATATGGTGGATTCGTTAAGTTTTCTTAACTGTAAACATCATAGAGGAGTGTAGAGCATTTGAAAAAGGTAAAATCTTCACGGAGAAAATTAATTTGCTTGAATAAAGCAAATGTTTTGCTTAAAAGAAAATCAGCAAAACTTTGCTCAATTACAATGTGATTTTAGAAAAAGATTGCGAAATTGCAATCACTCCTCGTGCATTTGGGAAAAAGCAAAATTTTGATTATAAAACTGAAAAGCAAATTTTTACTTAATCAACCAATATTTGCTTAGTAATTATAAATTCGAATAGCAAATTTTTATGTTATTCAAACAAATATTTGCTTAGGTATTATAAATTGGAATAGCAAATTTTTACTTAATTTAAGCAAATATTTGCTTAGTTAGTATAAATTTGAATAGTAAATTTTTTCTTAATTCAAGCAAATATTTGCTAAGTTATTATAAACTCAAATAGCAAATTTTTACTCAATACACGAGCACAAGTTTATTATTTATGAAGAAAATTAGATGACGATTGGTTAACAACTCCAATAGTCGAATGGATAAGCCACGCGGCCAAGGTTCAAATCTCCAGATGGTGGTAATTTTTCAATTTAATTAAATGCTAGTAATTATTTCACTTCAAAAATATGCTAGATTTCAGCAAAAACTTATCAAAAATTGGTATTTGAATTTATAATAACTAAACAAATACTTGCTTGAATTAAGTTAAAAATTTTCTTTTGCAGTTTATAATAAAAAAAAAACGGTATGAGACGAAAATTTGAGGTAAAAAATCCATCGATAAAAAATCGTTATCGTTAACAATATGAAATTTTTTATAAATTTTTTGAAACTATTTTTTTCTTAAAATTTACTTTTTTATCTTCAAAATGAAATAAAAAAGTTGTCTCTAGCTTAAACAAAACCGAAGATATGAATTTTTGAAAATAAGTCTCCAAGGCAAAAATCACAGAAACCTTAAACTTTTAACGCCCTCTATTTAAAAAAAAAATCCTCGAACACGTGTCTCTTTATTTCGATATAGAACCCGTAAAAAAATGTCACTGCAAATCAATAATGTGGCGGTCATAATGGTGTTCGGTTTCTAAGAGAATGACCCATATGGGCATTTCCAAACTGGCGTTACGGACGGTTTGTACGAAGAAGTATTAAAAAAAAAGAATGAAAATGTAACATTTTTAAAAAGGCTTCTTTAATTATATCAATTTCAATTTATTCAATTCGTTTTAAAATGTTATTGGTATAATAAGAAACAAGTTATTTTATAATACATCAAAGTTGGTAATGTTACAATATAAGCGTATCTACTTAAGCCTATTTGATATTCAATATTAGTATTATAACAACATATTATTTTGAAATACAAAGGTAGTAGCTTAACAATTATATTATATTTAAATTAATCGATTATGACATTATAAATTGTAAGGTAATTTTATTAATGGATTTATTATTATTTATTATTATTACTAAATCATAACGATTATATTTTTCATAGAATTAAAAACAAGAGCAATGACTCAGGATCCGCGGGATTGTCATACCCGATACTCCATAAAGGAGTGCCCTGCGTCAAAGTTGAAAAATTTTTAAAACATTTTTATACTATGTATTAACAAAAATGAAAAGATTTAAATATGTTTACTTAAAAACTACTTAATACTTCGTCGAATTAATATTGTTAGAAAGAGCAAAGAAACTCATAATGAAAAATGGGAAATAAGGGTAGAAAACATGTGTATTGAAGCAGAGGTAGGCATAGAAAGAAAAACTAGAGATTGTAGGAGAAGTGGTTACAATGTATGTATATTAGCTTTAAAAATAAGAAAAAATGGCTTGTCTAAATATTCTGGTTCCAACAATAGATTTTACAACAATGTTAAAAAAATTGGCAGAAACAGCCACAAAACCTGCACTAGGGTAAAAATCTAAGGTTTTTTTAGAAGGAAATGTTCATTGAATGTCCTTATTTAACAAACGTTTTTTCTTTTCATCTTTTCTTCTTTAAAATACTTTTTAAATAATTAGTATATAAAATATCAAGTCATTACATTTTTTTATAATAATAACGTAATATTGATAGAGTCGCTTTGTGGAATAACGTTCATATAATTTTGAATAATTTTAATGTCGCCACTTGGTTTTTATCCAAATACATACATAAAATTTGAAACTTAGAGTTCATCCTTATTATCAAAGCTTATGTGTAAAATATCAATTTTAAACTATAATTTTTTTGAATTTATGAATGTTTTGTATTATAATGACGCCACTTTGTATGTGAGGTGGGCTTCGTTTTCATCCATCCTTAAGTTTATTTATTTAGTAGAAAAAATCAATATATCGTTACAAAACATATACTATCGCACAATTTAGAGATATATGGTTATTAAACCTTAATTCTTTAGCATTTTCTTACATTTATATGTCACAGACCTCAAATACTTTTTATTTAGAATCTATTTATTTTTAAAGGAAAATACCACTATGCAAAAACCTTCTTATTTAAACTTAAAAAATTAAACTTAATTGACTAAGCAAATATGAAGAACGTTTGTGTGAAATATTTACACTAAGACAAATTTGAATACATAGCATACAGTCATTGGTATAATTCCCTGATAAGACAATTTTCGGACATATCACAGCGATTTTTGAATTTATTTGTTATCTCCTCTGTACAAACAGATATTAATTTTACGTTGGAACTAAGGTGGAGTCTTTTTGTGGAAAAATGCCATGGCAGATTAAGCATCATTTTTAGAAGTTTTTTCTGACAAACTTGTAAAGTTAAAGTTTGTATTTTTTGTCAAAAATAACTCCTAGGTATTTAACCGTATTTGACCATGGTATACTATGATTTTCTAATTTTAATTGTGTATGGTATACTATGATTCTCTTATTTTAATTGTGTGCTTGGTAGAAAGCAGTTACTTCTTTTTCTTGTGGAAAAGATAGCTTGCGTTTTGTTACCATTAATTTTAATTTTCCATTATTATTTCCATTATTCATAAACTACCATGAAAGCTTCAACTTATCCCCAAAAGATGTTGAAAATGATCTCTCTGCATTCGCATCGCATACACATTCAAAGCGGATTTGGCACCTTCAAAAATCTCGTACTAACACAAAAAACTACTACTGCTCCTAGCTCTCACGCTATTACGACTCCTATCTCCCAAAACCTGCCTAACCCGTCAATTACTTTAAACTTATTCTACCATAACTGTGGTGGTATGAGAGGTAAAATTAGTAAACTTTTTGTTGATGCTAAATCTTGTCACTTCAATGTTCTCGTCTTTACTGAAACGTGGTTAAATAATACATTCAAAAATGAGGAAATTCTCGATTGTAATTGGACAATATACCGTAATGATAGAGATTATACAAAAACTGGTCTTTCACGTGGTGGAGGAGTTTTGATTGCCACACACAATGCCTTGTCTAGTGAGATAATTGCAACATCCTCTCATAATTGCCTTGAACTCCTAATAATAAGAATAATACTAGATCGAAATATTTATATATATATTGGTGCAATATATATTGCTCCCAACTCAAAAGAAAGTTCATACAATGAGTTATGTGAAACTATAACTTCAGTTACAGCCAACTTAAACGAAGTAGATAAAATAATTATATTGGGAGACTTTAACCGTCCCAATATTTCTTTTATTACCGATGATAATGACAAACACCTTCTTCCAATTAATCTTACTAATTCGGTCGACTTTAATTTACTTAGCTTCTTTTATAGTAACGATTGTCTGCAAGTAGCTCCCATCCCTAACCAGAATGGACGTTGGTTAGATTTAGTTCTTACTAACTCATACGACGAAGTCAACGTCACTCCAACCTGTGAAGCAGAGCATTTATTCTCAAATACCCTTCACCACACTGCATTTACAGTTCGATTACTTGCTTCCCGTATAACCTTTAGACAATCCTTTAATAATTCTGTAGTGTATGATTTTCTTAACGCTGATTATAATAATATAAGAAATGAACTGAATTCTTTTAACTGGGACCAACTATCAGCCTTGGATTTGGACGATGCTGTTTCGTTTTTCTATCAGAGTATCTTTTCCGTACTCGATACTTTTGTTCCAAAAATAAAAAAACGAAATAAACTATCTGAACCGTGGCTTGATCCCAATCTTAGGCAACTCAGAAATCAAAGAAATAGTCTCTACAAAATCGTTAAAAACAACGTCATTGTTAGTGATGAAGTAAAGGCAAGATACGCAGAGCTGTCTAAAGAGTTTTCAAAAAAGTCTGAAGAAGCATATAAACTTTACACCAACTTGATTGGTGAAAGAATTATTAACGACCCTAAAAAATTTTTCGACTTTGTAAACGTCAAGCGTAAATCGGCCGGATATCCTACAACCATGTTTAAAGGTAATGTTTCTTCTTCTAACCCACAAGTGATCTGTAATCTTTTTGCAGATCATTTTAAAGAAGTATTTCGTCCTCCTTCAACCCCAATTCGTACGCCGTTACTTTATCCCAACACGTCCCCTTTGGTTTGCACAGTCAATATTACACAAGAGGTCATAATTAATTCTATAAATGAATTAGATCCCTACAAGTCTCCCGGTCCGGACCTTATTCCACCAATTCTCCTTGTTCAGTGCCTAGCTCAATTATTTACACCATTACATATTATGTTTAATAAGTCTTTGGAAATAGGTGTTTTTCCATCTTTTTGGAAGTCATCTCATCTAACACCAATTTATAAGAATAGCGATAAGAGAGCGATCGAAAACTATAGAGGAATTGCCTTATTGTCAACTATTCCTAAGCTTTTTGAAAAAATAATATGTTCTAAGCTCACTAAAATAGTTAATCCACACTTAAATGAACAACAACACGGATTCCGCAAAGGACGATCAACCACAACAAACCTCACAATAATGGTTTCAGATGTTCTTAAGAACATGGAAAAAGGTCATCAGATAGATTGTATATATACCGATTTTAGTAAAGCATTTGATCGAGTTGATCACGTAATCTTAACTAAAAAATTAGAAAAATTCGGTATATCAGGTTCTTTGTTGAATTGGCTTATATCTTATCTTAGTGGAAGATCCCAACATGTTAAATTTCAGGGTACTCTATCTAATAAGATTATTGTCTCATCAGGCGTACCCCAAGGAAGTCACCTCGGTCCACTCCTCTTTAACATATTTATTGCAGACATATCTGAAGTTTTGTATGATATCCCACATCTCTTATACGCAGACGACTTAAAAATGTATTATGTCATTAAATCAGATGTGGATACAGTTTTCTTACAGAGTAAACTCGTATCCCTGGAAAACTGGTGTAATCAAAATAAGCTTTCTCTTAATGAAAATAAATGCTATGTTATAAGTTATTCCCGTAAAAAAGAAATGCTTTACAGTAGTTTTGAGCTAAATGGGGTTGAACTAAAAAGGATCAATCACATTGCAGATCTTGGGGTTATCCTAGATTCTAGGCTGCGCTTTAATCTTCACCTCGATCATATCACATCCAGGGCAAATAAGCTTCTCTGATTCATTAAAAGACGTGCAAATGAATTCAAGAACGTCTGGGTAACTAAAACCCTATATTGCACACTAGTGCGTCCCATTCTTGAATATTGTTGCACAGTATGGAACCCAAGTTTTGCAGTGCATAGTGATAGAATAGAAACTATCCAAAAACAATTCTTACTTTTTGCCTTGAGAGACACGTACAACCCTCGGGACTATAGAAACCTGCCACCATATGTGCACAGACTGAAAGCCATTAACTTAATGCCGTTGTCAACAAGAAGATCGCTACTGTGTTCATGTTTTATATTTGATGTCATTGCCCGAAACATTGACAGCGAATATATTTCCAACAAAGTAACAATTAATGACCCAATAAGGAGAACTAGGCACACAAGATTTCTTTGTGAGTCACAGCACCACACTACTTACGCTTTCAAAGAACCAATTAATAGATGTTGTATGATATTTAATACTATCAGCGAGCACTACCTTCCACCTATGTCTAAATACATGTTCAAGCGTAACCTCTCCAATCACCTCTTTCCACCCTAAGCATCTATCCTTATCACGATCACCAATCACCATCCATACCTCTTTAACTGTTCCCTATTAATTATAAGATAGCACAGTAGCTTAATAGCCATATTTTCTACTACTTTGTATAAAATATGTTAGATATAAGATCCTTCTGTTTCTTTTCTTTTCTTATCTCCTTTTCTGTTCGACGTGTTCTTAAATTCATGTCGTTCAGGTGGGCGGATTACGCCCACTTCGATTAGCATGTCTTTGTACACCAAAACAAGGTAAGGGGTGAGAAAAAAATAAATAAAAAAACAACCTGTTAGAATAAGTATAGTGCCTTGCTTGGCCAAATAAATAAATAAATAAATAAAATATTCCGTATTGTTATTAAGGGCTTTCTGTAGATTTGTCACAATATCGTGACCATACTCATGCGAATAGAAGATAGCAATATCGTCAGCATACATAAACTAGTAACAGTTATTGTATTTTGGAAAGTCCGAGTAATACAGAATAAACAGTAGTGGTCCAAGTTCTAATCCCTGAGGGGCACCAGCAGGTAATTTAATCATGTCAGAGTATTCATAATTTATTTAGACGCAGTAATAACGATTTGGAAAATTTAATAAAATCAAAAAATTTTGGACAATTTTTACCGGATGAAGGGGGACCCCCCCTGGCATAATGAAATTAATTTATAAATAATACCATTATGCCAGACAGAATCAAACGCTTTTTCTACATCTATCAACGTTAGCCCAGTTGATCTATTTGCCACAAAATTTCTTTTGACATGATTGCTGATGCGTTGGATTTGATGCGTTGTGCTATGAAATTGTCGAAATCCAAATTGTTCCTTTGGTATAATGTTGTGGCGGTGAACATACAATGAAAGTTTTTGTTTAAGAATTTTTTCAAATATTTTGCTTAAGCTACTTATGTGGCTAATTAGTCTATAACTGTCGGGTAAATTGGCTGGCTTACCTTGCTTACATAAAGGGATTATTTTTGCCACTTTCCAAGTACTAGGGAAAAATTGCAGCTTTAAGCAGGCATTTATTAAAAAAGTTATGTAACTCAGAGCCACATTAGGCAAATGTTTTAGCATGATATTTTTAATATCGTCATGACCTGCTGACTTTTTTAACGGGACTTCACGAATGAGATCCTTACTAAGAAATTTTTGTATATACTCCGATGGATGAGTATCTACAGATAGTGAGTCAAATCGGTTCACAACTGTGTTTACCAGATTTTCCTGTGAGGGTGAGCTAAGGCGTTCAGATATTTTGTGGTTATCAAGAAATTTGTATGCCAGAGTGTTTGCCTTTTCTTGACTAAGAATATGAATATTGTTTTGATCATGTAATGGGGGGATTTGCGTATGTTTTCTTTTTATTAGTTTGGATATATTACAAAGGGGCTTACTTCTCTTTTCGAATGAACTTATTTTTTACCCCAATATTTGTTCCTAAACTTTAAAATCTCCTTTCGAATTTCAGCCGAATACCATGACATTAATTCATTAATTTATATTAATTAATTTAATTACAAATATGAGGGTGGAGTAGGCAAAAAATTTTTCAAAGAGCTCGCAGAAGTGGTAATCAAAATGCTTCTGATACGAAGTAACAACACATGTGTAGAAAAAGTTTTTTCAATTATGAGCTACATAAAAATCAAAAAAGAAATAAAATGCAATTTAAGCTAATTCAGGCTCTCTTAATATATAATATTATATTAATATATACTCCGAAAGTATTAAGCCTACAAAAGAGATGTTAAAACGTTTTAAGTCTGAAAGTATGTTGATACCAGAAACCAGAAAATTCTGAACTTAAGGACCGTGGAGTATATAGCAGAGATAAAGAGATAGAAAGCTTAAATTTTGTGACGTCAAAACATATGTCTTTTCCATTTTTATATACTTTGGTGAAACTCATTTATTGTGTACGTTAGTTCACCTCAGATCAGTGTTGCCGCGACGATTCTAAAAAAAGGATCCATGAAAAATTCACAAATGTATCCACTTCAGAAAAAAAGTATCCACATATTAATGTACTGAAACCCAATTTTTTAAGCTTTAATAACAAATCCATTTATTTAATTTGAAGAATAACAAATAGATTTGTTAAAATGTAATAGTAAGAAACAAAAAATGTACATATATAAAATAAGTAATAATATTAAGACCTAGTGCTTGAATATTTTAAATCTTTTTACGATTTATTTTTTTAAAAGTTCAAATAATGAACAACGATATTTAAACTTTAAAGGTATATTGCAAAACTCATAAAATAATTTTAAATTATGTTCAAAATGGTGCTCAATTAGAGCCTTTCGAAGAAAGAGCTTTGGCGCTTTTGTTGATATTTACTCTTCTATTAATCTTAAAAATTAAAACCAAGAATATAATTAATAACTATGAATCAGCTATGGCCGGAACTAGAAAAAAAAACACTGAAAATTGGCAGAATGACGCGCTTTTGAAATTTAAGTCCTAAAAACAGGGTTTCTTACTGGTTATTCAGTGTAAAATAAACGATTTTTTTGAAATTTCTATAGCGAAAGCCACTGATATTAATAACATATTAATATTTCAGATGATTCGGCCGAATAGCTTTTGTTTTCGCTACAATACATTGCCGAAAAAAGTATTTTTGAGATAAATGAGTGCAAAGAGAGTGAGTATGGATATTTCTACTGTGCGCTCGATACCTGCTAAAACGGCTGCAGAAGCGGAGATAGCGTCAGTATCCATACAAAAATTTAACAATAAATTTTCAAAAATTATACTTTTGAAAGATTAAAAAGAAAAGGAAGATAAAATTTTAGATAACCGGCGCATGCCTTAATAAAGGAACATATGTACATTTCAGTACTTCAGTCTGTTATATTTTGTCTTATGTTTAAATTTTTGGAATAATTGCACTTTACAGCCCACGCCCCTTTTTTCAAAATGTGTTTTTAGAGCCCCTAAATCCAAATCTCCAAAAAAAAGGTCGGTCTCAAGTGGTTTAGGAGATAAAAATCGTGAAAGTTTGAAAAAAGTGGCTTTTTCCGTATACAAAAATCTTCACTTTTCAGGCATAAGTGAAGTTCTAAGAATGCATTGATAGGTAAAATTGTGTATTTAGAGCCCCTTAATACTAATGTGCAAAAAACAAGACTCATCTCAAGTGGTTTAAGAGATAAAATAGTGAAATTTTTAAAAAGTGATAAAGCCATAATATATGTTTATTTTTATAAGAATTTTTGAAATATTTAAGAACTGTTAAATAAACGGTGGATAAATTTAGCGCCGCAGGCAAAAATTGTTATTAAAAATCGCAGCGATTTTTAATGACAATTTTTTAAATATTTACATAGGAAATTATATAATAACATAAACGATGGTTAAAAAAGCGCCGTAGGCGAAAAATTGTTATTAAAAAGTGCGGCTTGTCTTTTAAATTCTCTTAAAATGTACCAAAATAAAGAACTGCGATATAAGAGGGTTAAAGTTCTTGTATTTTTCGCGGTAATTTTAGGCAGTGGTTTCGGTGTTAAATTTAAGTATTATAATGTTACAGGTTAGCTAAGCTTCCACACAAACTTTGCACTGGATTATAGAACTTTGGCGAATTTTATCTCCTAAACCATTCGAGACCGACATTTTATTTTGGCATTTTTGGACTTAAAAGACCCATAAACGTTTAATAAAAATAAAGAAAAAATTATTTACGCGTGGGCTGTAAACTGCACTTATGCCAAATTTTTATAAATTATGTTTATAACATTAATTTTAATGGTTTGATATTTATACAAAAAACAAGATATTAAACATAGCTGCTAAATTGCGATTACGTCAATAAACAATTACATTGTAAAATTATATTTTAAAAATAATTGTAATCATAATATAATCCTTGACGGAGATGTTTTTGATAAATAATTGATAACGGTTACATATAATCAAAAAATAATTATTACTACTTAGAATTACAAAAATAATCAAAAAGAATATAATCAAGAAAAATTAATCCGACTACTTTTAGAAATTATTTTTGATTCTGTTTGAGGTCGACTCGCATCATTTCAACGGTGAGGTTGTGAAGTGATACCAGTCATTTTTAACTGAAATCGCTAAACATGGCTTTTATATAATTTTTTTATAAAAAATAGAATACTTGACGACATCCTAAACGAGTTGAAGCGAACTGTACAATATATTCCTACCTAGCCGCTGCAATTGAATTCAACTGAACATCTGAATTTTTTTAGTGATTATGGTGACCATAACATTAATGATTTAATATTTAATGTTTTTAGTGATTGCGTATTTTTATAATTCTATATGTGAACGTAAAATCTGCATTTGATGTAATTTATCAAAATGTATGCATTTATTTGTCTATATTTCCCATTTCCACTCCTGGCCTATTGTATATATGAAAGTAACACAAGTCATTGTATATAGTATTTTTAGTGCTTGTATATGTCTCTCCGTATACAAGCTGTCGTTGTCTCTTTCACTAATATGTTTTTAGGACAATCGTCAAAAGCAAATGTTAAAATACTCCTTTAGCAGGAGTAAATTATGCTGTTATAATATTGTAGCCATGTGGCTTTCGATTATTAATTTAGTTAATAGTGTAACAGACCAGGCCATAAATTACAGCATTAGCGGCTGTAAGAAATAAGAAACTGTTTATATCTATATATTTTGTAATATCGATTAATTAAAGACTCAAAAAAGTGCTACTACTACTTTGATTCTGTTTGATTATATGTATATGTATATGTATGTATGTATACAATTATTAAAAAAGATTTTCAAAAAACAAGAAAGAAGAAAAAAGTGCTTGACAAAATTAACAGAGCAAATGTTGTAATGCATTTTTTCGTTCTTGGTTTTTTACAATCTTTGTTTAATATTTAAACATATCTTTGTTTGTTTATCAAAAAAATTTAACAACATTTTTTGTATTTAAAACTGAAATTTTTTAAATAATCAAAAATAATTAAACATAATTTCTAAAAGTAGTCGGATTAGTTTTCTTTATTACTTTTAATTAGTTCTGATTATTTTCGTCATCTGAAGTAATCGTAATTATTTTGTGATTGTTATTATTATATTACGATTACAAACATAAAAGAATTGTACTTAATCAATTATTTCACATTTTTAAAAAATAATCGAATTGGTAATGAATACGATTGCTAATGAATACAGTATTGCGCAAAATAATAGCAACAAAATAAGTGCGCTGCAACAAAAACGTGTGTCTTTTTTAATATTGGGGACACACAAAAATGATTATAGGAATCAAAGCATATATTAATACATCATATATAAAACAAATCAAATTCAAATTTGGTTTTGTTTTTTTTTTATTAAATTTAAAATTAATGTGACTACACTCAATTTGTCTGTGAGCAAAACAAAAGCAACAAAACTTCAAAAATGTAAAAAGAGAACAGAAGTTCGAAGAATTATTGGTAAAAGTTCCGTTATTGTAAAGCACGTGTTGTTTGTAAGTCATAAACATTTAAGTTTAGTTTTTTTTTTGTGCTAGTTGTGACATTGACTGTTCCATTTATTAATGGCACGTTTTAAATACTGTGAAGCTCTTAAATTACAAATTATTTCCGAATATAAAAACGAAAATTCGCAAATATCTAACGTGAAACAGTTTGATATTAATCGGTCAATAGTTTGCAGATTAATAAAGAAATATACCTTCACAAACGACGTAACAATGGTACATTAAAGAGGGCGACCGCGGAAGACATCGCTGCGTGATGACAGGAACATTTGTGGTGTGTTCAAACGAAATGCATTTGCCACATCCAAAGAGGTTGTTCGGACACTTAATTTAGATATCCACCACAGCACTAAGCACCACAGCACTAAGCTAAGCATAAAAAACAAGGTGAGGTGTTATAATTTAAACAATTCTGTCTGAAATTGTGACAACTAGTTGCAATTTATTGTTTTTTGAACTCAGTCTTCCAAAAGAGCACCTAAATTAGACCGTTCAAAAATCGAAAACCGTTTTTTAGCGATGAATCAAAGTTGAACTTGATTAATTCAGATGGGATGTGCACGGTACGGCGCCACCCAGGTACACGACTTGAAGCCCGAAACTGCAAAATAAATTTTAAACACGGAGGCGATAACATTATGGTCTGGACTTGTTTTTCCTATAATGAAGTTTAACCATTTCAAAAAATCGATGGAATTATGGATCGATTTGTATATTATGACATTTTAGAAAGCAAGATGCGACCACATTCAGAGTGGAATATGTCGCTTCAGTGAACGTTTAAGCCGTTCACGACCCGAAGCACACTTCAAAGCTCATAAAAGATAACATTAGAGGCAATGGGATTCAAGTCCTTGATTAGCCGGCGCAGTCACAATGACTTGAATCCCATTGAAAATCTTTTTGGGATTTTGAAGGTAAAAGTTTCTGGTCAAAGGTGTTCCAATAAGACTACACTGTATGAAGCGCTGAAACTTAATTGGGAACATATACTAATACTAACATATCTACTTTAATAGAGTCGATGCCGTTCAGATGTGCAGCGGTTATCAAGAATAATGGATCTTACACCAAATATTAATTATGTTCCTTTTGTTTTGCTCTCAGACAAACTGAATGCAGTCACATTAATTTTAAATTTAATAAAGAAAACAAAACCAAATTGAAATATGATTTGTTTTTAATATGATGTATGAATGCATGCTTTGGTTCCTATAATCATTTTTGTGTGTCCCTAATATTTAAAAAGATACAGGACTTTGTAGCAGCGTACCGATTTTGTTGCTATTCTTTTGCGCAACACTGTATGATACAAAATAATATATAAGCACATAAAAAAGTTATTTAATAGCTTATTCAGTTTAATGTAATATAAATAAAATGGGTTGCTATTGCCCTTTATTTATATTAAATTTAAAAATTATACGTTTTAAGTATTTTGCAAAACAATATACTTTTACCTATTCCCCAAAAAATCTAGTTTTATCGTTTAAAAGCTTTAGTAAGCTTTAAATTAGAAAAAATTAATTCAGTAGCAGCTGTGCTATGAGGCAGACTTAATTTATTTATCACAAAATTGTAAAGTTCTTTGTAAAAAGGTTGCGTTAATGCATTTTTTGATAAAAAAGTACTGTCCAAAAATGTCTCAATATCATAATTTTTCTTAACGTTTTTGTCGAATGTAAAGAAATGCCTACTTTTTATATTCTTGCAAATAAAACATATGAGGCTTTAAAAAGTATCCATAAATTTTTCCTAAGGGCAACACTGCTTGGACTTATTCCTATGGTGTAATTATTCTAAGATAATTTCACCATGATGTTTCAGGGATGTTTTTCATTGCTTTTCCGAAGTCTTTTGTGGTTTACATTTTCTTACCCATTTTGTTTCAACAATATGCAGTTTTACAGTTATCGGACCTCAAACGTAACTGGTGAAATTCTTAAATCTACCATAAACCAGGGTTGTTTTACGTTGATTTTACGACCACAAATAAATGTTTTGTGCTTGTATTGGAGCCAATTTAACGTAAAATCGAGCATATTGCTATCCCTCTCCAACGAAGTTTCCTATCTCTTTATCTCTGGTATATAGTACCTGCTTACAATTTGTTAAAACCATCAATATTTTTTTGGATGGTATAGACCTTGTATTCTCTATACGTAGTTTTTGCACACTAAAAAATCTTGGACGAAATTCTTGTAAATCCTGTATTGTTTACATGACGACACTGAAACTGAATTAATATTTAATCGACGCAAAATATTAAAATTGAGTTTTTCCCGTCATGGGAAAATATTTACGGCAAAAATAAAAAATTACTAAACCTGTGGAGTAGGAACCTACTACGCTTAAGGTATAAGTTTATGGCTATACCAACTGTCCTTTGAAGCCACATGTATACAGAAATGATAAACATGCATAAGAACCGAACCAAGCCGAATGCTGCTTTCTTAGAGTATTCGAACATGTATTTATTATTATTTTTGGATTTACTCACAAAATTTCTAATAATTTGAACCATTTAAATTCTAATAGAACAAGTAATAAGAAATGCATAATTCCAACGATGGGATTAAAAATAAGTTCAAGATTTTTGACCGTGTATTTTTTACTTTATTTATTGTTCTTATGTTATCATTTTTATAAAATTTTAAAAAAATTGTGATCGTGGAACTTTTTTTATTTTTTTTATGGTTTGTACATGTTAATATATTAATAAGAATATATTTAACTATAACTAATAAGAGCTCTAAACTTCAATTTCTGGTCATATTTAAATATTATAAAAATATTTATGGCGTTATGTAAATATTATGGTTTTATTTATTTTTAAAATATTTTAAGAAAAAATTGTTGGCGGTTTTTGTTGATCTGATCTCATCAACGATCAGATGAGAGAAAAAAGGTTGTAAGCAAAAAGTGACCAGTGTTAGTCGAAACGAATGAATGAATAGAAGCAGAAATGAGCAGTTCATGAATGAGCAAATTCGAACCCTGATTAATAATGAAAGCTAATGCCCAAATTTGAAGTCATTAGATTAATTTTTGTGAAATTTAAAAAGGTTTTACCGATCTAATGAAGTTATTTTGTATGGGAGGTAAGCGTGGTTTTCATCCGATTTGGCTCATTTTCAAACTTGACTTCCATTTTTTAATAAAAAGTTTATATAATTAATTACGTTATGATATCTATCAAATTACGGCTGTTATCGTGATCACAGACAGACAGATGAACAGACGGACATGGCTATATCAACTCAGGAGGTGATGCTATTCAAGAATATTTATACTTTTCTATACCGGCCACTCCTTCTTATCAGCGTTACAAACGGAGTGACAAAGTTAATATACCTCAAAGTTAATATAAACGTGAGGGTATAATTAGAGAATGAAATTAAATTAAAAATATTTCTTTAAATATTTAGGTTTAAAAACGCACCAATAACATTGTTAAAACAAAATTGCCCACGAAACGTGACAATAACATATATTCACGTTAACCAAAAAAATTGATAAAGAATTAATTATGTACATACACCAAAAGTTGGAAAAAATCTTCAGTAATAGTAGCAACGTGCAACCATTTGAACGATAGTGGTAAAAACAACGGGTCGGAGGTACAAGACTATTAAGTCTCATAAAACACATAAATACGATGAAGTAGAATTGAAAAAGAATTTTCTTTATTTCAGTGCAAATGTGACACAGATGTGCAGTGTAACTTCTAAATTTTGATAAAAAAAAATAAACTGGCCATTTCAGCCCATGGAAGGACTTAGACCTAGCTTGTGTATTGATAAATTTTGTTGTGCGTGTTATTAAATGTTTGACCACAAATGATTCAGAACTGGACTTACGTGTTTTATGCCGACTCCGAACGGCTTATGTTCTCAAGAAGCTTTACATGGCAATTTTTTCTACTCTGAGGTTTGCCATTGTCTGCAGAGAGGTGACGACCGAACAGAAAAATTAATTCAATTAAAAAAACTTTTTGTCTGAGCTTGAATTGAACCCGGGCTACCGAGGTACTTTAGCTTAGGGGCCACGCACTCTACCCACTAGGCTACGATCGCCACAAAACGATTGCCGTCAAATTTTGATAAGATTCCTAAAAACGCTTAACATTTTTATGTTGATCAATGTGGATCATGTGGATTGTGTTTTTTGATAATGTACAAGAGCCAGTTGAAGACGTTGAAATGGGTGAAGTGTATTAGACTGGCCATGAATTTGTATGCGAAATTTAAATATTTTTAAAATGAAAAATATGACTAGTTAAAAACGTGAACGTAAAAACAAACATGTATCGATATTAGTTGAATACGAGTACGCCGAGTAACTGCGAGTTGATCGTCTTGTTTTTTATATGGAAAAAAACAGAAAAGGATGTTGATTGACTGAAAATGAATTGGTTTAATCATACAAACGCACTTAAGATATATTTAGTTACAGCAACTAGGCATTTATGTCTATTAAAGGTCTACTGCTCTGAAAAATTTCTCTCCTGCATTTACTATAGCATTTACATTCTAAGCTAGAATATGGGATTTCATGTTGGGGGGGGGGGCACTCATAACAATAAAATAACTCCATTACTAACTGCACAAAAACATGCTATACTGCTATTTTTTTGCTGTAAACATGCAAAAACATGCGAATAGTTTCTAAAAGTACTCGTTACTGTAGCAGTTTACCATTATTCAAACAACTTAATATTTTGCCTGTGAAACACCTATTCTTTTATAAGGTTTTGAAAACGTTTTCTATTAGATCAGGCTATTTAATAAATATATATAACTCAAGCTATAACATAAGAATTAATCTCCATAATATGGTTAAAGTTCCAACACATAACTTGCAACATTTTCCGCTTTTGTACACATAAATAGCTCCAAGACTGTTTAATTGTCTACCAAACGAAATTAGATGTATTCGTCATAAATTTCTTTCTCTTAAAAAGGTGAAGCTGTGGCTTTTTTCTTTGTTGTACTTTAACGTCAACACACTTCTGAATATAATTTATTGAAATTTACAAAAATACAATCATCTTGAAATATATATCAATATTTTGTAAAGCTATCTTTTCTTTTTAAATTATATATTTTTTATTTATTTCAAACTATTGTGTTCTAAAGCAAAAATTTTGCATTTATTTTGACCCATAAATTTCTAGCAGATATTATTTTATAATTTTAATTCACATTCATTAGTTATACTCATAATTTTTAAGACTTTTTTGTTAATTTATATTTATTATGCCTACATATCGTCACTAATTCCTAGACAATTACAGATTGTAAGCTTAGCATTTAGCATATTCATACTTGTTTCCTTATTTGTTATGTTTAATTAAGAATTTTATAATTGTATCTTAAAAAATTATATTAATAATTAATAATCAATCAATCAATCAAAACCAAAAAAATTTTTTCGAATATTTACATATTTTTCGATATTTGCTCTTAAAATATAATTTTGCAAAAAACTGGTATGCACTTTTTTATATAACTGTTTCTTAAAATAAGCTATCAAACATAAAAAACGGATTAAAGGTACCAGAATGTGATATTTTATTTAAGAAAAGAATTTAATTCTCTTCTTTGTTATAATTAAAAAAATTCGTAACAATTCAAATTTAAAAGAATTGTAATCAAATGTTGTTGAAATGTTTTCAGAAAAAGCACTTAATACAAATACAAAAATAACAATATTATGTGTTTACGTTGAATACCTTTGTCGTTCTGAAATTTTTTACTAGATGTCAAACATTTTGTTAATTTCTAGTTTAAGTATTTTTTATAGACTTGTACCTCCGACCCGTCGTTTTTACCACTATCGTAGTAAATTAAATTCAATTCAATTACTCAAAAAGTTTTGAACTTTTGATGTACTATAATTATTTATTTAGCGATGTTTTTGGGTAACTTGAATATATTTTTACGTTTCGTGGGCAATTTTGTTTTAGCAATGTTATTGCTCTGTTCTTATATCTGAATATATTAAAAAACATTTCTTAATTTAATTTAATATTTTAATTTTTAGAACTATTTCAGTAAATTTTCCATTTTATTTGAATTAAAAATAAAGTAAGTCTTATAACTTTTTTGTTTTGAAACTTATTAAATAATTTTTTATGTTGATTTTCTATGATTAAAACGAAAATTCTAAATGTTTGATAGTTTAAATCATACTTGATTTTAAATACAATTTCTAGTTGTTTGATAGTTTAAAATCGTTTATTGAGCTTTAGATCAGGTTAGAACAATTAAATGCTAAAGCTCAATAAACGATTTTAAACTATCAAACAACTAGAATTTGTATTTAAAATCAAGTATGATTTAAACTATCAAGCATTTAGAATATGTATTTAAAACATAGAAAATCAACATAATTAATAGCAAAGTCATATAGAGAACTTTCAATTGTAATCAAATGGTAGAGCCAGACAAAAAAAAAACACTGAAATAGCCTGAAGATTTTTCAGCAGATCTAAAAAACTTCAGTAATTGCTTTGTTAGTGGTGAATCCCAACAGACTGTTGGACTCCATAATAATAACATAAGCATAAAAACTAAAGTAAAGCAAAAACGCAACAACAACAGGAAATATGAAAGGGAGAAAAACTGAGAAATTGACACTGAAATCTCATCGCCTCTGTGGTGTAGTGCACTAATGCGCTTGCACGGCGGTCACGACCTGGGTTCATTCCCGCCGGTGGCATCACAAAGATTTCTGATGAAGCCTGTAGCAGGGCCGAAATTGCAATAAAATCAGCTAGTGATGTTTTCCATTTCATATTGAAAATGTTGTTGTTGTTGTTTCTTTAGAAGAATTCGTTGGAGCAATTAATTGTTCTAACCTAACCTAAAGCTCAATAAACGACTTTAAACTATCAAACAACTAGAATTTGTATTTAAAATCAATTATGATTTAAACTATCAAACATTTACAATTTGCGTTTTAATCATAGAAAATCAACATAATAAATAACAAAGGTGAAAAATTTGACGGTATTCTATTTTGAGAAAAAAAAATTTAAGGGGTGGGAAATCTGGCTGACGCGGTTTACTAGTCGAATATGACTTCGGAAGTGAAAACGCTTTGAAAAGGAAATGTAATATTTGTTAAGCCCTTTATAACAACATTCGATTTTTTAAAACCGGACATGTTTACTAAAGTTATGAAAAAATACCATTTCGGCTGTTTTTCCGGTGGTCCAAAAAAAAAAAACATTTTCGTTTTCGGAATCCTCTCGAGGTCAGCTTTGATATAGGTGGTGGTTTTTGTGTTGAAATGTTTTTTTGTGAACCACTCTAATATACATATATAGTATGTTACTGAAAATGTTGTTCTATCATTTCAAATTGAAATAAATTTTCTGCCTAGGACTAATTTTAAGGTAATTACTTCTTCTGGAAATTGCTTTTTTATTGATAAAAGTCAGAAAATTTTTTAAGATGAAACAAACTATAGAAAACGCTATATTCAATAAGGAGTAGTTTAATATAAAAGAAATAATCTTGAGATGTTTAAAAGTTTAATTTAGAAAAAAAGTAAAAAAGAAAGGGTCATTCCTATTCAAGAGATACACCAATTTTAAAATAAACAAAAATGTTTTTAATAGAACCGTCAAAGTGATACACGAACGCTCCCAAGACTCATGGACCAATGAAGGTGTGGTTACTTAATTACAAAAAAATTTAATAACTCGGTCAATTTGCATACGATTTTCATAAATGAATATTAATTTTATTAAAGTTTTTTCCTTTAAGTTTTTTCATTTAAATCATATAAAGTCAACGTATTAATTTTATTTATAATACATTAGGGGTATTCACATTGACTTGGGTAGTTGGGTACATTTTCAAATGCCGTACATTTTGTTTTTGTAAAGTGCCCAAGTACGTAAGTACCCATCTACCAATCTACTCAAGCTGACTGTCTGACTTGTTTGGGTAGATTGATTTCCTGCCAAATTGAGTGCTTTTTTAAAGTGTTACCACCTTTTGCAAAAATAGAAAATAATTGACCAAAGAGCAACTAGTGTACAACATTTGTTGTCAAGACTAATATCTAGAATAAAAAAAAAAAAAAAAAATGCGACACCTCCTATTACCGCCCAAAAATCAATAAAAACGCTGTATTTTAGACGGATGCAGTTGTATTGGTCTAAAATTTTGTAATTGAGTTCGTATGGTTTCTAACGGCAAATCAACCAAAAATGGGCCTTGTCGAACTATAATAACTGCGTCTACTTTTCAGAAATCATAGTTCCTAAGTTATGTATGAGACCTAGTGGTGGTCACTATGTATATAAATGTTTCCACGCCTACTTTTACCGCCCTTCTATATATATTAGACCGTCCCACTTATTTTACTTTTTTCGAAAAATTCATGGGACACGTTGATTTTTTGATTGTACTCTTAAAAAAATGAATTTCGGTATATAATACTTAAATATTAACTAACCGTTAATTGTCGCGCAAAAGGCTTAAAGGGTTTTTGGCTAAAAATTCATTGTTTCGAAAAAACAAGAAATCTCTTCCTCAGTATTTTGCATATAACTAAGAAACTTATACAACGATTTTCATAAATTTATACTTGTTTGAAAGCTAATAAAATTTGCCATCTTCTTCTATAAAAAAACATTGCATTTTGTTAGCTCCATTTTATTAAAAAAACTCTGCAAACTGAAATTTTGATGCAAATTATAACGTGAATTTGATAACTTCAACTCACATTACCCCGTGTTACAAGAGCATGAGGAAGAGTTTTTGTAGTATATAAATTTTGTGTTTTGAGGAATTTTACAGCAAAAATGTTAATGTATATTTCGAAGATTAACGATACTGTTTTTTTTTTTCAAAAAGCAACAAAACTGCACAGTAAATTATTTCGAAAAATATTCAATTTTATTTTTATTAAATGTAGCTACATAAGTAGCTATGTACAATTTATTTGTTTATGATATAAGCTTTAATTGCAAAATATTCAACTCTGATTTTGCCTTGTGCAATTATTTAAATTACTATTTTTGTGGTTACAAGGAATAATGACTAATCTCAAAATATCGTAGCAAACGATATTTTTACTGCACTAACTCCGACCTTTTTCCTGAAATATCTGAACAAAACAAATATGTGCAGACATAAGTGGATATAATATGTAAGACATAATCCATTTCGTGGAAAAGGTGTTCTCCTGTATCCGTATCGCTCTTTTACGATATTTTGAGTTTAGTCATTATTCCTTGTGACCACAGATTGTCTGCTATTTATCGGCTATCAACAGTTGAAGCAATAACAATCTAATGCTCTAAAACAATGACTTTAATGCTCTTGTTTTTGTAGTAGAGCTTTTTATAATCCCATGTATTTGTGATGTTTGTGCACTTTCAAAAACCTTACAAATTTTCTATCAATTGTGAACGGTCTTTTTGGTTTACTTCGTTATAATTATTACAAAACATGAAAATAACAGCTTATTGATGAAAAGCAAAACTATTTTCTACTGGAAATTTTGCCTACTCAATCGAAATAAAGCTTTTAGACGCAATTAATTCGTTTTCTTATTTGCTTATGTTCCATATCAGTTTTTTTCGTATGCACTTTTTTTTCATAATCAGCTGTCAGTTTCCAATTTAGTATTGCAATATATACAAGCTACGGGTTGTACGGTTCCATATCTGCAATAGTATAGTAAACGCATCCTTGTTAATTTTGTTAGTGTAGAGTAAAAATATACACTACCATTGTGCAAATGATATGATGCAAGACCAACTGCAATTTAGGGATGTCGGAAAAACATCGATGCATCGAAAATATCGATGTTTTGCTTCGATACATCGAAAATTATCCACTCCATGTATAATAAGTCGATGCATCGATGCATCGATATATCGTTGTTTTTTGTAAACTGACATCTCTAGTACATTGAACCGCCATTTCAGTTTTTCAATTGTGCAAAGTGAGTGCATTTGATCAAAAAATTGAAATGGCTCCAAAAAGTGTGGTTTGGCGGTTTTTTTAAAAACGAACTGAAAACAACGCGATTCCCGCGATTCGCGACACAACCCACATTATACAACGTGGCGTATAAATATTTAACATTGGTTAGTAGCTCGGTTCCTTCCGAACGACTTTTTTCACAAGCCGCTCAAATCATAACTCAGCAAAGGAATAGATTTGCAGGGCACAGATTAAACAAACAATTGTTCCTGCAAAGCATAGACAAAAAACACTGGGAAACATAAAATTGTATTACCTTGTAAAAATGTCGTTAAATTCTACATATATATAATATCATATGAAATATAAGCGTGTTTTTTGAAAAATATGTAAGATTCTCTGAAAAATAATTAAAAAGTGTTTAGTGTTTTGCGCTAATAAATTTGTTAAAGTACTGGTATTCGTAAAAATAATTCTTTCACTTATTATTTATAAGCAAAATTTCAAATTAGTTACTATAACAAAGTTGACTATGTTTCTAACTGGCTGTTGAATCAGGTCGAACACTTTATTTTAGAACAATTGAAAATTTTAAATTCTTAAGTCATACAAAAGTCTCCCTTAATTTTTAGATTTTTTAGAAAAACTCTCGATTGCAGAATTTCTATTTAACGAAAAAGTTTTTTACTTGATTCAATAGTCCGTAAGAAACATAATTAGCTCAGATATAGTTATTAATTTTAAATTGTGTACAATTTTATAATATCTGAAAAATCCTATGCAAATCGATGCATCGATGTATGCCCTCCGATGCAACGAAACGAAGAAATACATCGATGTATTTTTGCCACTGACATCCCTTCTGCAATTGATTGTGAACAGTAAAGAGATTGCGTTATCTGCATTGCTATGCATCGCATTGCATTCTAATGTTATTTTTTGTTTTTATACAGTTTTGTTGCTATGAGTTGGCCTGTGAGATTGGAATGAATGCAAATAGTCAACTCCTTGACTTATTTCTAGATTCTAAAAAATTTTGCTTTTCGTACTTGCTCTTCACTGGCTTTAATTTACTATACAGTTTTTCAAGATATTATTTTGTAATGAATTTATTGAAATGCATCCTTCATTGAAAAATAACTTTTTTAGATATTACAAAAGTTTTTAAAAATTTAACTTTTTTAAATGATCTAGCAGAACGAGCCATAGGGCTTTTAAATATGATAAATAATATGTTGACAGTGGATCCAGCACAGAAATATAGTGTCATTTTAGTAGTTAAACATTAAAAAAAAAAATCATCCATACAAAAGAAAATGTACAATACTTCCTACCTATTATGTATAATCTACCTACCTATGTAGCTATGTTCAATAAAAATAAAATTAAATATTTTTTGGAAAAATTCACTGTGCAGTTAGGTTACTTTTTGGAAAAAATACCGTATCCTTAATCTTTGAATTATAAATCAACATTTTTGCTGTAAAATTCCTCAGCATAAAAAATTAATATAAAACAAACATTCTTCCCCATGTTCTTGCAACATGGGGTAATGTGTGTTGAAGTTATCAAATTTTCGTAATAATTTTCATGAAAATTTTAATTTGCAGAGTTTTTTTAAAAAATGTACCAACCAAAATGCAATGTTCCTTATAGTAGAAGATGGCAAATTTTATTAGCTTTCAAACTAATATAAGCCGATGAATATTGTTGCATTTGTTTCTTAGTTATATGCAAAATATTGAAGAAAAAATTTCTTGTTTTATCGAAATAATAATTTTTTTAGCCAAAAACGCTTTAAGCCTTTTGCGCGACCATTTACCACTACTTAATATAATAGTGTTATATACCAAAATTCATGTTTTTAATAGTAGAATCAGAAATCAACGTGTCCCGGGAACTTTTCGAAAAACGTTGAAAAGGTGGGACGGTCTGATATATATATATATATACATAAAATTGTTCGTGCGGTGTCTCTTAAGATCTCAGGAACGATAGCACCTAAGGCCACAAAATTTACAATATCTGTTATTAAGGTTAATATCTCGGTGTAACAAAATGCCACACCCGTTTTACAGCCCACATGTCAATTGCTATATTTTAGACTAGTAATTCAGACAGATTAGTAATTTAGTTCATATGGTTACTTTTGAAAACTAAACTAAAAATAGTCGTGGCCGCACTACAGTTATGGCAGTTGAGATATATACAATTATATATTCCGATTGGCATGAAAATTCTTATATGGCAGTAAGGTTGTCTGTGGCAGGACAACGTCTGCCCGGGATAACTAGTAAATGATAAAATGCTGCAAAGTTCACGTTAAAAATTACTATTATATAAATAACTTTTCTGCGCCCAATTAATGGCCTAAATTTTTCGCACATCGAATGACAAAAAAATTGTGTGGCAACCCGCTCAGTATTTGTCAACATCTAAGCTTAATGTGTTTTTTCAGATGTCGAAGAACAAGCTCTTTATTACAAATGAATTTACAGATCACACACCTTATACATACATACATACATACATACATATACACGCAGTAGCTTTAACAATAAAGCTCGATTGCTGTCATCGTTGTCGTGGTCATAGTAACTGTTGACGCCTCCCCTTTTCCAGCTACAAGCTAAAAGATAATTTATTTATATTGAGACTTTGGCTGTTGTTATTGTCTATTTGTTCATTCGTTTACGAACCTTTGTTTGTGTTTTAGTCTAACGTTCAGAGCTGAATATGCCGGTTCTTGTGTATTATTGGCTCGCGATCTGCGTGAATGCGATCGTTTATAGTAAAACAACGCTGAGACTTCAGCTAATGTTTTTATATCAGTTTTTTATGATACTGTTTTCGATAGCAGCTTTTATGGTCCTGTCTTTTTCTTTCTTTTAGTATACCTGACACTAGTGTCCCTAGAAGCTTATTATTTTTCAACTTTCACTTAAGCTTTCAGCTTAACTTCCCCTAAAAAGATTCTTTTAAGTACAAAAATATGTTCCCGAAAATATTTTCTGGAAGCACATGCCCTCAAGTTCCTTAATGTTATTTATATGGAGAAAAAGTAAAATTTAAAATAAAAAAGCAATTACTTTCTTTAAGGGGTATGCATAATGTGACCAACCGTACAGTAATGTTTTTTCGCCCGTTGTACTGCGTACTACATAGTACACGCATTTGAACTGCTTTTTCACTTTTTGTTATATCTGGTACTACTTTGATATGCTAAAATTTATTTAAGGTAGTACAGGTACATATCGGACTAATACAAACCCTCCAACCCCTACAAACCCAAACTGGGAAACAGGAAATGTCGATATATCTTAATTAAATTTAATACGATGTTGTCTTTTGAGCTTATTAACACAGTTTTTAAACATAGTGTACATCGATTCACTAACACCCCTCCCCTTCCCCTCCCGTACAACCCGAAATTGAAAAACATTCAAACATTAACAGAGACCAATTAAATTTTGTAAAATGTTGTATTTTTGGCTTATTAATACAATTTTCGATTGTGTATTTTGAGACTCAAATGACCACCATCTCCAACCCACCCACTAACCACTTCCCCCTCCCTCCGCAACCTGTACAATACAAAACTGGAAAACAGGCGATCATCCACAGATTTTGACTAATTCTAAGGAAAAACTTAGAAAGGTTTTCTTAAGCAAGCTCAAAGACAATTACAACAACGTTATTCTATCTAGCATTTCTAGTTAAACAAAAACAAGAAAAAGTATTAAAAAAAGGACAGTTTCGATAGTATCGTAAGGACAGACGTAGAATTCCTTTGTATACATTAATAGAAAAAAATTCTAGTTTGTTTCATTTATATTTTAAAAAACTATTTTAAAGCATTCCATCTTAAAAAAAAATATTAAAAAAAATTTTTTTTATATAATAATATTTCGTTCGATAAATTTGTTGTTCTTGTTCATTTTTATATTGGTTAAAGTTAAACGTAATTCAAATTTATGTTTAAAAAATGGAAATAAATATTTCGGAAAAATATGAAGTATTTATGTTTCAAATAATTAAAATCACAACTGAAATTTTTATTTTTCCTGTTGTAGAGAGAGCATACATACATATATATTTAAAAAGTAATTTAAAATATAAATTTTAGTTACCAAAACATATTTTTAATATGATAAAATATAATGCATAATATAAATAATTCAAATTTTTTATTTTTGAAAAGCAAATAGAGTTTTAAGTACATAACGCATACGCAAACCTCCATAGTAGTAATGCATTTTTTGTAGCTACATTGACCGGTTTTATGTAGGGTAAGATTTGAAAACAAGTTGTTTTGTACAAAAACTTGCCAGTACAAAGAAAGTGTACTCTTTCCCCTTCGTCATCAAAACTCTCGTAAACTAACTACGATTTGTGTCCTACGAACTCAAATTCTTGCTTTCAAATCTGAAACAATGTAAAATTGGTCATACTGGCTCTGTAGCTACACGGATCTGCAATCTCTATTGCATTTATCTTGCTGAAAATAAACAAAAACAGTAACAAAATGCAAAAACGAAAACAACTGAAGTGTATTTAGATATGCACATTTTATATACATATTAATAACAACATCAACAACAACAAAAGCATCACAAAAACAAACGACACGATTGCGAACCAAACCGACTATAACAACAAAAAACACAACAAAAACCCTAACAACAAAAATAACAACAGCATAAGCAGCTACTGATGCAGCTTATGTATAGCTTTTCTCATACGAATATATGAATTTGGTTCTTCTTAGATTTTGCTATTTTGTGACTTTATTAAAGTAGTGACAAAACCCAAAACTAGATATTCGTTTCATTCGTACTTTAACTGATGTTTTGGCATATATTTATTCTTTGTACGATTTATATTAAAGTCTGTAGGTATAGCCCAAATTGTCAACTAAAATCCTTAACCCTGGATAACCAATCATATTTTTAATACGTTATAACTAATGTGACCAACCGTACTCCTTTTGGGAGTTTTTTACTTCTTTTTTGTTCGCTGTACTTCTTGTATCGAAGTACGCTTAAAGTACTTCTTTTTACATGTTGTACTTCTTTTTGACAATTTATTCAAAAATCAATTCAGAATACACATTTCTAAACACTGCAAAAAAATATTTTATATCACTATCTTCTTTACCTGAAAAAATTCAGTTTGTCTGTTCTTATGTTAGTTTCGTTGCTTCTGCAGGCTCAACAGTTTTTAGGGTCCCCTGAAAATTTGTGATTTTTGAGTTGTAATGGTTATCTTCTGCGGGTGCGATATGTGCTCAGATATATTTAATATTGTTTCTTTATTCTATTTCTGACTTAAAATAAAAACAGTTTTCACAAAATTATATTAATAAGCAATGAATTGTAAGCTTGGTCTAAATTTTAATCTATTATAATTAAAACTTCTTGTGCAATGGATTTCTTTATGCTTCCTTTCATATTTTCATATTTTTGTGGTTGTACTTCTTCATTTATTCTATATCGATGATTCCATATCAATTCGATTAATTTTGAGCAAAATCTGACCTTTGTGTTTCCGATTTTTTAAAAACTTTGTAGGTTAGTAGTGAATATAAAAATAACTTAAACTGTGTTATTATTTTTTTACGAAACATTTTTTTTTTCAAAAGTTATACACTGTGAAAATAGATCTTGAATTTTTTCTTTTTGGTAGTAATTTTTATACGAAATTTCTTTTTATTTTAACCTGAAATTTTCAGTCACATTTTTTATAGTCTTCGCAACAAATTTTTTATATTTAAGTGCAGTGTTCAGTTAACGCATCAATTTTAAAGACTAACACAAAATTTTAGGTTGGGATTCTAACGATTGCTATTTTTAACGACTTTTTTAAAAAATGCCTACTCTATATTTCTTGTTTTTACACCGAAAATTTCATATTTTCAAATATCGTAAGTTTTTAAAAATATAAAAAAACAAAAACTGTTTGATTTTACAAATTTTTAACTTCATTTGAATACTAATAGATTTATTTGAATAATAACATATATTATTTTGAATGTTCATTAGTATTAACATAAAAAAAATATACCACCAAAAAGACAAATTTAAGATCTTTAAAATATGCATGCACTTTTTTTCTGTACAACTAACGGTTTCAACACTATATCTATTTGAATACATGCACTTATTGTATTTTTTAAGATTTGTTGATATTTTTCGCAGTGTATATCTTTAAAACAAAATTTTGAATCCAAAAAAAAGGACGCAGATAAAATACTTTTTAGGAGAACTATCCACCTAGGTAGTTTCAAAAATAGTGATATCAGAAACGTGGGCGCTTTGACATGGAATCACCGATATACTTATGTTGTATTTCTTTTTAATTTCTGTGCGTGTACTTCTTTTTGCTTTGAAAATGTTGGTCACATTAGTTATAACTAATGTTAGTCGATTCGACTAACACGCTCCAAAATTCGTTTTAGAGGAGCTGTTAGTACATAAATACATTAAAAGCTGTTGAAAATTAAAAAACTATGTATATTTTACTATAAATAAAAAAACATTAATATTGGTCTTTGGTTTTTTTTTATTTCTTACATATTTTCATAAGCTACTTATTTCATCAGTTCAAGATTTATCACATAAGATTATTGAAAAAAAAATAGTAACTAAACATAAAAAACTTAAAAGGCTCTTCTATCATTATAATAATAAAGCATTATTTAATATTATTTAAATAAAAAAATTGAAATCAATTGTTTTGCACAAGAGACACAATTCGCTGCACCACTATATAAACTTCTAACCAAAACACTATATTCCTTCAACAAAGGAATTAACTTCGACTGAACCGAAGTTAAAATATCCCCACATCCGTATTTTAGTATATACGAAGGTGTCAGTATTGTATAATTTTGGTTTTTATCCAAATATATAAAATTTGAAACTCAGAGTTCATCCTAATTATCAAAGCTTATGTGTAAAATATAATGTTTAAACCATAATTTTTTTTTAATTTATGAAGGTTTTGTATTATAATGACGCCACTTGACAAATTTGACAAATGACAAATTTCAAATATGTGGTGAATATTTTACTCCAAAGCTAATGTGCAAAATTCCAAGTTCATATATTAATTTTTGTGGCATTTTAAGAGAAACCGTTTTGATAAAGTTACCTCTTTTGGGAGGTAGGCGTGGTTTTCATCCGATTTTGCTCATTACCGAATTTTATTTTCGTTTTTTAATATAAGCATATATTTTTATTTACTTACGCTAGCTTAAAAATTGTGGCTGTAATCGTGTCGACAGACAGACAGATGGACAGACGGACATGGCTTAATCGACTCAGGAGGTGATGCTGATCAAACCTATTTATACTTTTCTATACCTACCACGTCTCCTTAATAGCGTTCCGGAGTGACAAAAAATACAATTTGACGGAGTGACAAAGTTACTATACCCCTTATTCAGTACGCGTAGGGGTATAAAAAGTTACGTTGAAGCCAATGTTAGTCGCTTCGACGTACACTACATTTATAAAAAATTCATACCGTCCAATTAAATAGCCAATGACATCCGAACACAACGAGGGCAGCTTAACAACGAGGGCAGCTTAACAACTAATGTGGTTACTACAATATGGATATTGAACGCGATCAGATGAGAGAAAAAAAGGTTGTAAGCAAAACAGTGAGCAGTGTTAGTCGAAATGACTAACATTGGCTATCCAGGGTTAAAGGTGCTTGAAGAAATTTGTGAAAATGACCTTCATGCAAACCGCGCTGCAAGACGTTATTATATAAAGGGAATCTGGGGGCGAACCTTTACAATGTAACATGTCTGACTGTCTCAACCTGGCGAGACCAACATAATCTTTGTGAAATCGTCTCAAGTCGACTTAAACCTCTACGTGGAGTTTCCTGGGCAACGTCAAAACTGACAACCATTAGTTTGGCGGCTAATTTGAGCGGCGGGCCCCCCTAGGCTTAAAATAGGTTGTGCGTCGGGTTTGAAGCCCACCCGTAAAAACCCATTTCAATGAAAACAATTAAGAAAAGAAGAAAACTGATCCCCAAATCTGATGACGACCTGATGACTAGTTGGCAAGAGACTACGGCCCCACGTCCTGCGATTCACACCTGTGAACGAACGACTTGCCATAATCCGCATCAAGGTTAGATTTTTCAATATAAGCCTAATATGTGCGCACGCTCCGACAGAAGACAAGGACGATGAGATCAAGGAAATTTTCTACGAGCGCCTTGAAAATGCTTACGAGTGCTGCCCCCGTCACGACGTAAAAATCGTGCTTGGTGATTTCAACGCTAAGGTGGGCAAGGAAAATACTTTTGGTCCAACAGTCGGAAAGTTCAGCCTCCACGACAACACCTCCGATAACGGAATGAGGCTGATTGGCTTCGCCGCAGCACGAAACATGGTCGTTAGTAGCACTAGATTCAAGCATCTCAATATTCATAAAGCCACCTGGATATCCAAAAAAATCCAAAAAAAACAAAAAATCAAATTGATCACGTTTTGATCGACGGAAGGCACTCTTCCAGTGTATTGGATGTATGCACGATCCGTGGTGCAAACATTGACTCGGATCACTATCTTGTTGCAGTCAAGATCCGTACACTTCTGTGCGCAGCTAAGAATACACGCAACCCTACACAGAGAAAGCTAGACGTCGACAAGTTGCAATCGAAACAGACAGCCGATGCTTTCGCCACTCGACTCTCACTCCTGCTTCAAAGCACTCCTCCAATCGATGATATATGTGCGCAGTGGATACACATTTCCAACTCCATGCGTGCGGCTGCTGAAGAGGTGATTGGCTACCACCGCCCTCGCCGAAACCAGTGGTACGACCAGGAGTGTCGCGACGCCACTGCAGAGAAAGACGCCGCCTACAAAGCCACCCTGCAGTCGGTTGTGACGCGCGCTGCTAAGGAGCGATACAAAGAAAAGAGGAGGGAAGAGAAGCGTATTTTCAGGCGGAAAAAAAGAGAGGCAAAAAAGCGCGAGCAGGAGAAGATTGAGATGTATGGTGACAGGAATGAGGCCCGAGCTTCTATGCAGAATATGGTCGGAAGAATGCATTCCGAACGATTGGAATCTCAGTGTGCTCTGCCCAATCCACAAGAATGGCGATCTCGCTATCTGTGCCAACTACCGTGGGATAAGCCTTCTTAATTTCGCATATAAGGACCTGTCGAGCGTTTTATGTGAAAGATTGAAGCCCATTGTAAACGAACTGATCGGACCTTATCAGTTTGGCTTCAGACCTGGAAAGTCCACCATCGACCAGATTTTCACGCTACGACGAATCTTGGTGAAGACTCAAGAAAAACAAGTCGACACCCACCATCTTTTTGTCAACTACAAAGCCACCTTCGACAGCCCAGCAGGGCAGTTAAAATCGGGAAGGACCTCTCCCCACCATTTATTACCAAACGAGGTTTCAGACAAGGTGATTCCTTATCGTGCGACTTTTCCAACCTAATGATGGAAAAGATCATCCGAGCTACTGATCTGAGACGTAGTGGCACAATATTCTACAAGAGTGTTATGCTGCTTGCGTCTGCTGATGACATCGATATCATTGGCCATAATACGCGCGAAGTCAGTGCAGCATTTTCCAGATTTGAAAAAGAGTCAAGTCGAATGGGTCTGGTAGTGAATGCAGATAAGACGAAATACTTGGTGTCAACAAACAAACAGTCCCAGCGTCTTGGAACCCACGTTACAGTTGACAATACCTCCTTCGAGGTTGTGAAGGACTTCATTTATCTGGGATCCGGCATAAACTCAACCAACGACATCAGCATTGAGATCAAACGAAGAATAACTCTTGCCAACAGGTGTTACTTTGGGCTCAGTAGGCAAATGAGAAGCAGAGCCCTCTCTCGACGAACGAAAATCACGCTCTATAAATCGCTCATCATGCCCGTAAGACGGGCATCACAAACCTGGACGCTGACCAGCTCAGATGAAAGGCCTTTAGAAGCATTCGAGAGAAAGATTCTTCGTAAGATCTACGGATCAATCTGCGTCAATGACGAGTACCGAATACGGTGGAATGATGAACTGTATGAGCTGTACGTTGACATCGACATAGTCAAGCCCATTAAAATCGAGCGGCTTCGCTGTCTGGGTCATGTACAGCGCATGAAAGATGATGCTCCAGTGAAGAAAACATTCGATTCGGTACCCAGCGGCGGTCAACACAGAAGAGGATGGCCGCATCTTCGTTGGAAAGACCAAGTAGAGGACAACCTGATGAAGCTTGGAATTTCCATCTGGCGCCAGCAAGCGAAAGACAGAAATGGCTGGCGCAAATTCTTAGATGAGGCCAAGACTGACATACGGTTGTAGCGCCAACTAAGTAAGGAAGTAAGTAAGTAAGACGTTATTCTACATCAAAAAATACAGTATAACGCTGTATATACAGAAAGAAAACTAACGATATGAGGGATTTTTGTAAATAAGACAGAGAGAAAGAGAGAGAGAGAGACCGTCTTAAAAGAAATGCAATACAATATTAGCATTAAATTATTCTGCTTATTCAGTATTTACACTGTCATTGGGTTGGTGCTTTGATTGGTAATACTGATTTTATGGTTTTTTATTACCAAAATGTGAGATACATGTCCGTGATATGTTACTTTCTATGTGAAAAATTGCATATATTGTAGGAAGATCTATTGTGGGGATATATCTATATACAAATAACACAAAATATAGAAAAAAATGTCTATTATAATTTATATCAAAAAAATTTATGACCCCTAGAGAGGTCTAATAAATGAGCTGATCCTATTAATTTTTCCCCTCAATATGTCTTATGAACACAACTGCACTCATTGTGCTGCCCTACTGGTGGAGCCCATACGAAAAACATAAAAAATAGAAAAAAATCTAAACGGCCTACTGCTTTGAAGTGTCATATGATTAGCAGCCATACAATTCATAAGAATGAATTAGAGGATCTGCACATTCATATGCTAGTTTAAACAGTGAGTTGATCACAGCTTAATCACTCAAAGACTACTGATGAGGAATATGTAGCGATTTCCGAAACAGACTGTCTAGTCAGCTAAGTGATTGACTCTATACAGAGTTGTTGTTGTTGTTGATGCCTTCTTGAAAACTCACTTAATCTAAAGCTCACAATCTTAATTCATGTAATTATTCAATAGATCATAAAAACTGAAAAAAATCTCTATTATAGCTCAGATCAAAAAAATCGATGACCCTTAGAGGGATAAAATGTAAGAGCTGGTCCTATTAATATTTCTCTTTCAAAATTTCTTCTAACACACCTATACTCTATCTGCCCTTCTGGTAGTCCCCATACAAACAAAACAAAATTTAAAATACCATTGCTCATGCATATATATCATTGCTCATGTAACCTGTGAACGAGACTCGAAATATTTTCATGACAAACATTTTTCTTATCGAGACTCTAAAAATTTTACTCTCAGTATCAAATCGCCGCTTAAGAAGTTTCACTTCAAAAATAGAATAGCAAAATTATACAAAGAAAAACATAATTTAAAACATGTTTTATCGATTTGTCAGTATTTCTACTTGAACTGACTTTAATTTAATTTTGTTTTTATTTTTTGTTTTGTAAGTTAAATTTTTATATTATTTATTTGTTTGTTTTATTTATGCATATTTTTTTAAATACAATTTCATTTATGAAAAACCTACCTGCTTTACTTTATCGTTAACAAAAAATTTTTGGATCACATTTTAAGTCTCTGCTGAAATAACCATTTGGATGATTTTCTTAGTTGCATTTAATTACAAGTTTTTACAATATGCTGCATTAATTAGGATTGCATTTAAAGTACCTCAAACAAGAATCGAAGGTTGGACCAAAAGTTAGTTTTTTTTTGTTAAACTATTAGTTTTTCTGACACTTGACTTTCGGAGATCCGTGTAACCAAACAAAATAAAAAATTTAAAAACTCTGTGGGCTTCTTCTTAGTTAAAGTTTTTTTATCAGAAAAATTTTTTATGGCAAAAAGAAAACACTGTGCGATGCATCTACAGAAGACTGCTGTGTTGAGATTTTTAATCACATGCACTCTGAAGTACTTCTATACTCTGAACTTAGTTGAGTACGCTTTTTATCTTGCCGGAACGTCATGGACAGTTGAAAAATCACAATAGCAAGTCAAAACTTTATTGGCTTTATTGTATTGCAACCATCAAGCAAAACTCAAAATTGCTAGCTAAAAAAATATGAATTTAAAAAGTCGACTAGGAGTGTAGAAAATAAGGAATCAGAAATCGACGAGCTGAATAAGTTTTAATATATAAAATTTTTAAAATATTAATATAATATTTATTTTTGTTGTAATTACTTAAAAAAGTCTAAGTCATATTTTTCTCAGTACAATTTTTTTTTAATTTTTTTAAATACAATGACTTGTCCTGTTTCATAAAGCCTTTATTTAACTTAGTGGTTGGAAGTTATATTTCTGTAAAAAATTAAATGAATTATTTATAACTTTTAAAAAAATAAAAACTAAAGTTTTGTATATGACCTTGTTATTTATTATGTTGATTTTCTATGATTTAAATACAAATTCTAAATGTTTGAATCATTCTTGATTTTAAATAATAATTCTAGTTGTTTGATAGTTTAAAATCGTTCTGTTATTTTGGTCAGGTTAAAACAAATAATTGCTCTAACAAATTTTTTTCCCAAAGAAACAACAACATTTTCAATATGAAAAGAAAAACATCACTTGCTGATTTTATTGTAATCTAATACAGGCTTCATCAGAAATCTTTGTGATGCCACCAGCGGTGTTCGAACCCGGGCCGTGATCGCCGTGCAAGCGCATTTTATTGCACAACACCACAGAGGCGATGAGATTTCAGTGTCAATTCCTCAGTTTTTCTTCCTTTCATATTTCCCTTTGTTGTTCTATTTTGCTTTTTTTTAGTTTATGCCTATGTAGTTATTGTATTGCAGTGCCGACATTACAATAAAATCAGCTAGTGATGTTTTCCTTTTCATATTGAAAATGTTGTTGTTTCTTTGGGAAAAAAATTTGTTAGAGCAATTAATTGTTCTATCCTGACCTTAAAGCTCAATAAACGATTTTAAACTATCAAACAACTAAAGTTTGTATTTAAATTTAAGAATGATTTAAACCTACAATCATTTAGAATTTGTATTTATCTCATAGAAAATAAAAAAAAAATAAAAAATTATTTATATTCCGCTTAAAATAATCTAAAATTGTTTATAAATATTTCTTTCTGCAATCAATTTCTCTCTTATATATATTTGATTTTCTTAGATTGTAACATGCAATAACAATAGAGTTCAGCTACTACAGCTTTTTCGCACTTTCTCTGCATTAGATCATCTTAAGAACCAGCCCAAATAACATTAAAACATCTCAATAAGGCCATTCACAGTTCGAATACGCTGGTCTGCCATTTGTTCGACATGCTATTTGTACGCCGATTTACGAAAGCGTATTTTGCTTTGTTGTTGTTTTGCATACAAATGCAAATACGCAGGCACGCGTAAATAAAAGCAGCCCTTGGACGTGTTTTTTGTACCTCGTATTTGTATGCTCTGTCTACAGCCGCATAATCACATTCATCACAGGGTTGCACAATTTTTTTATACGACAGTCACATGGCGAGGTGCTCACAGTTTGAACAATAACAAATGCTATAAATACGATTTGCCAAAAGTACGCTCAAACTGTGAACAGCCTTAATGATATCGATAAGAGTGGTCCAAAACAATCTAAAGTGAGAAAAATTTACCCACCATAATATGGGTTGGGCTCAGGGACAACACAAGACATAACAACTAACAACGCGTTTACATATATCTAATCATACATTAGTTTTCAATCTACTTTTGAGTTGACCTTTCGATAAGTTAACATCAAAAAAGCTACAGTTGTTAACAAAGGTACTCATGCGATGTAAAGGAGCAGTAGCCATATCATTTGTTCTACTAAAAGGTAAGTAAATTAAATTGTTAGCATTTCTACTGCTTCTACGGTTAGTGTTAAAATTTATAAGAGTCAGAAGTTCTGGTGAATCGAATACACCAGTTATGAGTTGGTGTAAATAGACGATATCTGCAGACTTCCTTCTCTCATTCAAAGATTGCATTTTTAATAGTTTTAAATGATCCTCATAAGGAGGAAGGTTTAAAGTGTCAGTTGCACTTAAGCCCCTTAGAGCAAACCGAACAAAACGTTTTTGGATTCTCTCTATACGTTCAACATGTACATTGTAACTTGGGGACCAAACTTGACTTGCATACTATAAGTGAGGTCGCACAATTGCATAATACAGCGTTGTAGTTGTGATTATACTATTAAATTCCTTGGCCCAGCGTTTCATAAACCCGAGCATAGAAGATGCTTTTTTACAAATGTAATCAATATGAACGTTAAACGATAGCTTAGAATCCATGCATATACCCAGATCTTTGACAGCATCTACACGACTTAATGCAGTATCTTTTATCTTATAATCAAAAATTAAATTATTCCTTTTTCGCGAAAAGGTCATAGTTTGGCATTTATCTGGATTTAGAAACATATTGTTTTTAGAACACCAAATTTCAAAGGATTTCAAATCAGACTGGAGCAGATCTGAACTGTCTTTAGCATCTATTGTTCTGTATATTTTCATGTCATCTGCATAGATAAGTAGATGAGAGTGTTTGATGATGTGGGTTACATCATTAATGGCTAAAATAAACAGAAGTGGACCAAGGTGGCTACCTTGAGGAACACCTGATTCAGCAATAAATTCAGCTGACAATACGCCTCGAAATCGTATTTGATAAGATCGCTCTGTCAGATACGATTGAATCCAGCTTACAAAAAATTGTGGAAAACCCATTAACTTTAGTTTAAATAGAATTAAGTTGTGTGGCAGTTTATCAAATGCTTTACTAAAATCAGTGTAAATACAGTCGACCTGGTTACCTGAATAAAATGAATTTAAGCAAAACGTTGTAAAATCGAGGAGATTAGACACAGTGGATCTGCCAGTAACAAATCCATGCTGACGAGTTGTCATGATCTTCCCACAGTGAATCTTCACACGATCATACACGAGGCGCTCAAAAAGTTTTGGAATCGACGAGAGTTTCGCGATAGGCCTGTAGTTGTTTATATCGTTCTTACAACCTTTTTTATAGATAGGACCTATAAAAGATTTTTTCCAAAAAAGTGGGAAAATACTTTCGCTAATTGATTTATTGAATAACATGGACAGTGGTTGACTTAGAACGGAACCACATCGTGTTAACACTGCGGCAGGAATTCCGTCAGGTCCAGCATTAAAATCCTCATCGATCAATCCAATATACTTTAAAATATCCTCTGAAGTAAAGGATATAGAATCCAACGAAACCCTGGGTGTAGAGTTCATATATTCAAAGTACTCTTCATCAGGATTAAAAGAGTCTGAACAAAATGACTCTTTAAAGAGATTGGCAAATAGACCACAAATTACGACAGGATCGTCAGTAAATCCGTCAGAGGTTTTAAATGATGAAGGGAATCCATCAGATTTTTTTTTGGTGTTTTGGTGTTTTTCATAAACGAAACCCCAGAATTTCTTCGGATCAGACAATATTCTCAGCTTAGTACTGTCTAAATAATTTTGATATAAGGTAGCTGAGCAATTTTCAAAATCCAGAAACAAACGCTTGTAGATTTCTAGGTCATTCAAGTCTAAGCTACAGACATATTTTTCCATGCCCTATTCCTTCTGTTGCGAAGAATCTTTAACTCCTTTGTGTACCAGGGGTAAGCACAATTTTTCGTAAATTTGAGGCTATATGGCACGGACAGAGAAAACATAGCAAAGATTTCGATATAAAAAAAATTAATTGAATCATCAAGAGTGTTGTTATAAACATATTCTAAAATAACATGAAGTTTACTTTGAAGTAAATGATTCAACTTCAAAAAGTCAGCTTTTTTAAAATTAAATTCATAAACTTTATCTATTGAGTTAGAATTTACTATATTATCCCTGTCTGATTTGTACCATATGCTCAATGGTGGATGGTATTCATCAACAGCAGTCAAAACATGAGGGGCCCTCTCAACAATCACATTGTTACTATCTGTAGTTAAGACCAGGTCAAGAAGTCTTTCACGACTATTATAAATACAACTCACTTGTTGTAAGTCAGAACATATATTATCAACAAATATATGCTCTTGGCGAGTCTTCGAATTAGATGCACAAAAATATGTATCATCGTCAGAAGATTCCCATTTCAAGTCAGGCAGATTAAAATCACCTAACAATAAAATGTCGTCATTAACGTCAATTATGCTTATGACATATTCTATGCAATCCGCAAGGCTTGCATAAACTTCTACACTGCTCTTAGGAGGAACGTATGCATTAATAAGATATACATTAGAATTGCAATGTACAACCTTGACGCATATAAGTTCGATGTTAGCAGAGCAGGGAATAACAATAATGGAACTAACGAAGGAGTTCCTTACAGCTAATAAGACACCTCCACCGACAGCAGAAGTATTGTCAGCATGTCTATCTCTTCTATAAACTTCAAAACTGTTATCAAACAATTCTAAGTCAGTAATGCTTCCGTTTAACCAAGTTTCAGTCAGTGCGATAATATCCTCAGAGAAATTCTGAGACATTAAAAATATGTCTCGCGTCTTAGAGCGTAATCTCCTTACATTTTGATAGTAAAGGGATAACCTATTCAGTTTTTTTGGGATTGACGAGCGGCTTGAGTCGCCCCTCTAGGCTTATTCTTAGGCTGAAACTCTGTAACGAGTATATTATCAGTCCACAAATTAGAGTTTAGAACAGTTGCAAACTCTTCAGCTGGAACTGTGAGTATAAAGGAAGCATGGGAAGGTTTATTACCTATTTTTTTGCATGAACAAAATTAGATTTAGAACACACTTATTTTTTGTTCTAGCACAATGAACACCTCTAGTTTAAAGGCTCTCCAATGGTGACGCTTTACTACCATCATAAAAAAAAGAAGACACATTTTTGTCAAATTATATAATATATGCTTAATGTAACCCCGTATTTATATTTAACATAAATAATGCTTCCTTGCTTACATAAATTCTAAAAGACATGACTAATTCTAGTGCCTTTACAGTATTTTTATCCTGGCGCAGATTCAGGAGGATTTAGTGGGTTAAACCCCCTCCCCCAAATTCTCGGAGAATCTGTTGGCTAAAGGTACCTAAAAGAAAGGCATTGATTTTTTTATAACTTATTTTAAATATTCACACCCCCATGCTGCAAACGTTGGTCAGCAGTCATAGATACAACCGCAACCTGAAGTCACAAAAACACCGCATTTTTCGGATCAAATATATCCAACCACCGCTCAGTAAGCTTTATCGTAATTTTTAAACGCATCTCTTTCAATTTCAGTGGCTTCAAGCGAACGCTCATTTTCATCTCTACACAGATTAAAAACATATCTGTGAAGCAAATCAAGTGAAGACCAATTGAACGGGTTGGCATTGTTGAACGTGCATCATTACGTGCGTAATCGAAATTATGTCGAAAAAGCCACGAAAAGTTATATCATTTTGTAATCTCATAGCGCATTCTTTTCTGAAAAAAAATTCTGACCTTACAGAATGCAGAATTTTTTAGATTCTGACCTGAATTTGCAGAACGTTGACTTCTTTTGAGCTGAAAAAAGAACGGAAAAAATGCAAATTTTTTTAATTTGCTATTGGCTGCACTGTTTCTTTTAATTCCGATGTATTTACGATTGATACGATTGAGAATTTTCGAGAAAAGAACACAATTTATTTTGAGGGCAACATTTTTTTTAGAAAATAACGGAAAAAATGCAGAACTCTTGAAGAGGTCAGAAAAAATTCAGAATTTTTTTCCAGAAAAGAATGCACTATAAGACACCGTTGCACAGTGAATCGTGTAGAACATGCTAGCTGGACAAAATTGTTTTTCTCACTTTTAAAAAATAACTGTAAAAGTTGATGAGTAATGATCTTAAAAATACGGTATTAGGAATTGTTTTTGTCACTCGCTTATAAGTATTGAGAAATTAGCAGTGTAAAACAGGTATTTAGCTTTAATTATTTTATTATGATCATCAGTTGAAAGTAGTGCATTTTTAAAGAAGCAAGTGCGGTGTGTGCAATTTTTTAAATGTGTGCAATGCAATTTGTAGTGGTTTCTAGATGAGATTGAAAGATTGAGAATAAAAGATTTTTAATTTTTATGCTTTTTCTCAGAAATATAAATAATTTGTTGATTTTTATTGTATAGCTCAGTAATTGAAATCAGTTTTTGAGATTTTTTTTGTCCAGACATGTAAATCGTTTTAGGATTTTTAATATTTTGCTCAGGAATAAAACTCGATTCCCAATCTTTCTTATTGTGAGACATTCTTAACATTTAGGGGGCGTCCATTAATTACGCGAGTTGATTTTTGCGATTTTTTGACTCCCCCCTCCCCTGGTGAGATATCGTGAGATTTGGCTCGACCTCCTCACCCCCTCTAATCACACGTGAGATTGTTCAAAATGCATGTTTTCAGTGTAAATATGTTAATCAGTGCTTCATTGTGTTGGATTTATAAAAAAACTCATAATTTATTTCATTATTTTTATTTAGGACTAGTTGAAACTATAATTTAAGACTACTGAGATCGTAGTTTAACATGACAATGAAAAAAATCGAACAATTAAATACTTATTAAGTAAAAGTAAGTCATTTAAAATGAGAACTTCTAGAATTGGTGAAGGAATATTCATTCTTATTCACTCCATGGGGACTCATTTACGGTCTCGAGAGTGACTACTGGAACCAGCATGTCCATGTAATTTTCGGTAAAATCATCTGCTCCTTTTAGCCACCGTTATCGTTTGCACACAGAAGCTCATTAGCTCGACGTGTGATAATCCGTGAAGGTCGCACTTTGCGCGCTGGTGCACGGTGGACTGCGCGCCGATGGTCTGCAGCTCTTGCGATGCATGAAAAGTTAATACCGCATGTATTGCAGCATCTTTTTTCTAGATCACATCGTACACTGGGGCAATAGGGGTCATGTGGCAAGTCCATGAAGGCATGTAAAGGTTGAATCGGTAAGTAGTGGCGAATCAAAAAGGGAGCAAATAATTTTCCGTCATGCTCACCAGGATCTGGGATAGTCAGATGCCCATCAAACTGCGGGATAGGGTGTGGACGTGGCCCCAGTATTAAGGCGCCACACGCTCCATAGAAAAAAAAAATGTTGTTCGACACAAATCCTCAATACAATATCCTTGGCTTATGTTATAATGATACCCCAAATATTTCGACTCTAGCGATAGCCATCCGTGAGCTGGAATGGTTTGAAATAACCTCTAAAAATTGAGTTATATTGTTACCATATTGGCTGGTGTAATAGTTGTAAAAAATTTAATCTGCATCAAAAATTGTAAAAACGCTATGTTTCATGCATATTTTTGATATTTTTTATTTTATTTCCATACAAAAACTTTCAGAATACAAATAACTTCATTACTTTTATAATTTTTTTTTTAATTTCTTACGATATTTTTTCAGTAGGTGTTTATTTTGTTATTAATATTTTACTTTTAATTTATATCAAATTAAGCAATTCTGACTAGGAATCAATGCGAGCACTCAAAACCTTTCCAACAATATCTTGAAAAGGAGGATCGCATTAGAAATAATTAAGTTTTTTTAGTTTTAGTGAAAATAAATTTTAAAAAATGCATGAAAAAAGCATTATTTTTAATCCGAATGTAAAAATTTTAATTTTTTGATGCAGATTGGAAGACCTTTTTTTCCGGCTAAAATTTCTTACAATTTATTTTTTACAACAATTACACAAGCCAATATGGAATATCAAATCATTCCAGCTCACAGATGGCTATCGCTAGAGTCGAAATATTTGGGGAATCATTATAACATAAGCGATGGATTGTATTGAGCATTTGTGCCGAACATCTTTTTTCGTGAGGTATGTCCAGAGTAGCATGCATACAGGAAACCTGCATACTGAAATATGCATTCTGTATTAGTACTAAGGCATGAAGCTTGCATGCATAATAGTCTTGCTTAAAAAATATGAACATTGTGCATTTAAACTTTAAGGAGTGCAGTTGTACATAATTTATTGACAAAATATAAATTATTATAACAAAATATAACAACTTTAAAAACTAAAATAATTAATATGATTAATTGATGACAACAGCAATTTTTTTTTCTTACAATATTAATGCAAATGTATGCATGCAGTATTAATGGTAATGTATGCAGGCAGTATTAATGATAAAGAATGTATAGAGTACTATCCCAGTAGGCATTGGCAGCGCTGCTGGCAGGCCTTCGTATGGATTTTAGAGTATTGCCGCTCTCATATACAATACAATTACACTTGCTTTTTTATATGAAATGGGAAAATTTGTCAGGCCTTTGTCAGAAGTCACGTTAGAAGGAAAAGCAATAAAAATATTAACTTCAAATACAAAAGAACTTACTATTTCAGATTTGAACCGAGGTCTTCTCAGTCGGCGGTCCGACATCTTACCCACTCGTCTACCGTGGTTGCTTTGAGTTACATGCTTATTTTGCATGAATACAAATGAAAGTAAGCTTTCGGGAGCCCGGGTTCGAGACCCAACTCGGACAAAAAAAATTTTTTTGTCCATGCGTCGTTGTCACAAGTCGCAGCGCTCGTCGAATCGCGTCATCAGCTAGTCGGTGGTAAAACAATCGACTAGCTACTATGCTACTTTGTTGCACTCGCATAACCGCGAAAAACAATATAGTGTAAAATTTAGTCATATTTTAGTAGAGAAACATGTTTTACTCAATTTAACCAGTGATCGCATACTTCTACACTGTTTCTTGCTGATATCTCATAATTCTACACTGTATCTTGCTGTTCTTGCAGAAAAAGTACGTAATTTTTGCGAGAACCCCCTCTCCCCCACGTGAGAGGGAGATTCTGCTTAAGCCCCACTCCCCTAAATGCCTCACGTAATTAATGGACGCTCCCTAATTCTATCATGGATATGACCTAGGGAATGGAAAAAACCGTTCCTTATACGTAGCGCTACAAACGAAAAACTCCGCATTCTTTATTCTGCTTTATTTGCATAAAGCTTTTCAACTTAAAGGTCTCTATCCAGCTCTCAAGTAATTACTCAAGAAAAAAGTTACTTAAGTTTCTTGAGTGTAAAAAAGTAGTAGACAAGTAATTTTGACGGCGAGAGTTTTGACAGTTCCAGCATTGTATCACTTTGTATTGAAAATTTAGGCTGATTTGTTTTCATCAAACATTGAAATAAATTTGTTGCAATAAATATTGAAATAATTCATTAAATGAGTACTGGCTGAATTGCAAAGGTAAGTAATAGAGAAAAGCGTTTGTTTACATTTTATTACATTTTGTTTACATGTTGGCAGACCGCTTCTTCCGGACAGCTTTCGACCGCTTCTCGGAAGACATCTGCCCCTCAAAATTGACTGCCTCTTCTTCTCCCTCCGTAGAAATGTTCATGTGCATGTCTAAAATATTCTTTTATTAATTTTAAATCAATTAATCAATGATATCAATAAAATTATTTACCTTTGAATGTTGGTTGCCAAAATTTTACTTGAAGTAAAAATATAACTTGCATATATTTCTTGACATTCACAGTGTTACCGTTGTCACTTTTCAATGAAAAAAAAGTAGTAAGAACAGAAAATTTTTCTTACGAGCTGGATTCTCTTTCAAGTAATTTTGACAAGGAAAAATTACTTTTCGATTACTTTTCAGATTTATGTATGAAAATAAGCTTTACTTGAGAGCTGGAAACAGGCCTTAACAAAAGCACAACCCCTAGCTGGTCAAAGAGAGAGACCGAAGAGAGACAAAGAGAGAGACCGAAACCGAATAATGGTAGCGTTGTTGTTAAAAGATCTCATAAAATTATTTGCTTTGTCTGATTTCTCCTCGCGTCGTAAACAAAAACCGAAACAATAACAAATAAACCCCGCTTCACCGATTGCCACTGCTGCTTCAACGACTTCAAAATTAAAATTCTGCAGAACAGAAGCCAAAAATTTGTTGACGCATGCCACAATTATTTTCTTTTTTAAGACGCCGCACAGTGTCGCAGGTGCGGACAAAAGTCAAAAATATTTTAGGTTGCAATTGTAGAAAACTAAGTACACAGGATCATAGCTAAGAATACAATTATTTCGAATTTAAAAGGACTTAGCAATATATTATTATTTCTGGATATACGCTTTCAATATTTGACTTGAAAAATTTATGAAATTTAATTTTCTAAATTTAGTATCGTACATTTTAAAACAGGACATAAATCATGTGAATAAACACATATTTCACATAGGAATGCATAATTTTTTTATTAAAGTCGTTTAGTAGAAACAACATTTGTTCAATTTAAATTTCATAATTTTTTCTAGTAAAATTTTGGAGGCGTGGCATATTCAGAAATAATAATATATTGCTAAGTCCTTTAAAATTCAAAATAATTGTATTCTTGACCATAACTGTCAAACTCAGCCATTTTGGTATTTTTGCCAATTTTTGCTTTCATATTGCATTCTCATTGGTTGCAGATTTTGTATGAAATTTCAACTTCGTTTTGACTGTTTCGATCACCGGCTCTCCGCCCTAACACTACCATGTTTAATTTTGCCAATGAAGCAGCAATAACAATCGGTGAAGCGGGGTATATTTGTTACTGTTTCGGTTTTTGTTTACGACGCGAGGAGAAATCAGAACAAGGCAAATCATATTAAGAGCTCCCTTAACAAAAACGCTACATTATGTTTCGGTCTCTCTCTTCGGCCAGCTAGGGGTTGTGATTGTGTTTAAGTTGAAAAGCTTTATGCAAATAAAGCGGAATAAAGATTGAGCTTTTAAAAAAAACTGAACAGATAAGAAACGAACCGTTCGTTAAAGTTTATTTCCATTCCCTGGTATTAACAGTGTAAAAGTTTGAATTTTAGATGGTTTTTGTTTAGTTTTTAAAAATAAATCAGTTAGATGGATTCATATCAAACTTAGTTCACATTTTTAATACAGTTATAAGTGCATATTTTTTTAAGGTATATTTTTGCATAATTCTCACTTCAAAATGGCATCTCTTAAATATGGCCTCAGTGAAGTTGACAGCAATTCATTCAAATGGATCATTTGAACACAAATAACGAAAAGATTCTTAAAATATAAGTTGTAAGATGTAGCCGGAAGCCGAAAATTTTTAAAACATCGTTTAGAGAAAAAATGGCAGCCATTTAAAAAAATTTAAATATTCGCGAATATTTCATAGAAAATTTTTTCTAAAGAAACAATAAAGAAAGATAAAAAAAAACGGTTACGTCCGGCTGAAGAGACAAGTTTTCTCTAAAAAATCAATTTTAAATCAAATCAATCGAACGAAAACTGTCTGAGTTGTATTGTCAACCTAGTCAAAAAAGTTTTTTTGAATAAACAGCATTTAAAGTTTTGGAAGAGATAAAATAAAATTTTTTTAAGTTCGTGTTAATGTAGATACTAAAGATGTGTACCAAGTTTGATATAAATTCATCAAACCGATTTATTTTAATAATACAAGCATAAAACATCTAAAATCTGACATTAACACTGTTCATACCAATTAAGACGACAGTTTTTTAAAAAATGGTGTATTCCATTATACCAATGGTAATACAAATGGTATATTCAATTGATTTTTCTTTACAATGAGTAAACAAACATGAAAATTGGACGAATACCACTTGAGGTGTGATTTTTTACTTTTCGAATACATATTTCATATCATAAAAAAAAAAATCCAGACATGAAAATATTCCTATAAAATATTGTGAAAATATTTTGTGAAACTATATTATAAGATTTATTCTATAAGAAATATAGACACCAAAAATTGTGCGATAACTGGTACAACTATTCCGATAGGTAAAGTTAAGGTGATTTTACGAATAATTAAAAAAAATTAAAATTTTTTAATATTCTTCAAGTGATAGTTTAAGAATATTCTGGAACGAAATGCAGAAGCCAAAGCTATACCACTTTAAATTGAATTTTTCGATTCTTAGGGACCCTTTGCAACCTATCAAACAAAAAATAATTATTAAAAATTAAAAATATAAATTTCTCACTCGAAATATCTTAAATAATTCTAAAAATTTGATTTTCGTGCGTAAAATTTTAGGAGTCCAGAGTTGCCAGTTGTTATTTTAAATTTTTTGTACGTTGCATCGTAACAGTTACATAAGGTAACACAAATTTTTAAGTTACTCAAAACTTTTCTTTTAAAAAAATTAAAACGATTTTGCTGAGGTATTGGCTGAAAGGAGGTTTTTGGAAAACAATTTTTTGAGAATCGAATTTTTTTAATTGATTATTGGTTTTCAACTATTCAAGAATATGTAAAAAAACTTCGAATCAATTCCACTTATAATGTATTATTCTACAAAGCTAAAAACCAGATGGGCCAAAGTAACTTTAAGGGAATGGTACTGTTTAAAAAAAAAATTTGGGACATTTTTTATAATTTTTTCTGAATGTACAACATTTCAAGAGTATTTTGTAAAAATTTCAAGAAAATTGTACTAAAGCTAATAATTATACAGCGTTTCAAGTGAGCGGAACTCATGCTCGATTTTAATACATACATGCCTGACAACGTTGAGTTATCATAAATATTAGCAGCTGCGTGATTCGCTTACCTGAAATTTGCTTCAAGTCCTTTTGCAATCTCCAAATTATATTATACTTTTATGTGTATTTGAAGGTATTTAAACTGAAGTTGTATATATTATATATTTAGGGTAGATTGTATATGAATCAGTTGCCAGGTGCATTTTCTTCCAAGCGGTTGTGTACAGAGACGCTAAAATTTTATCGTAGTTTTCCATTTTTATTTCTTTTCGGTCTTGTGTCGTGGTGTATTTATTTATTTGCAAAAATGCTAAAAATATTACAAGACAAGATCAGCAGAAAATTGGTAAAATTTTGAGTCGACCGAACAAAATAAAAAACCTACAACGAGAAAATAACGATGTGGAAGCGTCCAGCGCATCGCAAAAAGAATTAAACTAAGTACTACAGAAAGTGTAGAGCAAGATTTGGAGTTTTTCAGTGTTTTCAACTATTTCTACATTAGTGCAGAAATTGTGATGGGGAAATGTCTTTTCACATATGCAAATTGGAAAAGTAAGCCTTCAAAATTAAAGTAACATGTGAAAAATGTGAAGAGCCTCGATATGTTCCGTCTAGTAAAAGACTGAAAACATACTTAAAGCAATTACATTATGAAATAAATCATCGTTTTGTTTTTGTCATGCGTGTATTAAGCCTTGGCTTATATGGATGCAATAAATTTTGCGGCTTGATGGATTTAGCGGAGTTTTTTTTTATTAAAAAGTAACTATTACAACCATGTACAGAAGATGCACACGGATGTAGCAAATGTTGCGAAAAATTTTTTTGCTGCTGCTGTAAAAGAAAAAAAGCGGGAAACATGCTAAGCGAATAATGTAGAAGATACCAACGAATTAACAGTATCAAGCAACGGAACGTCGAAGAAACGTGGATTCATTTCGCTATTCGGTGTCTCTTCTTTGATCGGCTTCTATACGGGGAAAGGTTTTTAATGTGTTTGTCTAAAGTTCTTGTCTAAAGAATATATTGGACATGTTCAGAAAAGAATGGGCACTAGTTTACGTGAATAAGTAAAAATAACTGTGGTCGATAGCAAAACCAAAACAGGAAAAACAATTAAAAAGAAAAGTCTCTCTGGATAAAGAAAACTCACTGTAAAAATTATCGACAAACTGACCGCATATTATGGACTGGCCATCCGACGTAATCACGATTGTGTAGAAAGAAATGAAAAATGAAATTTGGACAACATACTTTCATTATTGCTCGACAGACGAGAAACCACAGCACTACAAATGTCCGAGCGGTGAGTACTCTTGGTGTGAATGGTAAAAAGCGGAAGCTTCAAACACACTGGATTCATTCAAACACAGCTACAGTCCCCTTCCTTCAGCTGTTACAGAAGCCATAAAGCCAATCTATGAAGAATGACGCAGAATAACAACGAGAGTTTCAATTAACTGATTTGGAAAACCTCTCCAAAATCAGTGGGCGGTACTGCAATCATTGTTGAAATTGCAGTAAATGTTGCAGCATGCACTTTCAATGAAGGATCTTTTGCTTTATTGTCCTTTTTTAGTAAAATGGTCATCTCTACAGGCCAAAATTCCCAAAAACTGGGCTCGCGCATTTGAAGAACTACGAATAAACATAGCGGACGAACATGCTGCAAGTTCAAGTAAAGAGGATAGAATGCAACGCAGACAAGAGCAAAGAAATGAATTGGACATCCTGAATGACAGCGTTTTACTGTACAGAGCTGGCACTAGGCTTGGGCATTTTAGTTCACTAAAAAGATCGCTCTTTTTAGTTCAGTTGAGTTTAATGAACTAGTTCATATAGTTCATTTAGTTCGTTCGCTCTTTTAGTTCGTTTCGTGCACTCGTTCATGTTGTTAGTTCGTTAGGTCTTATAGATCGTTTGGTATTTTAGATCGTTAGGAATGTTAGTTTTGTGTAATTTTTAAATCAATAGGTCTTTTCGTTTGTTTTGTTTGCTCGTTCATGACCAGATCTATAAAATGAAACGAGATATATGACCGAATCAAAATACTACATATGGGGCATTCCACACAATATTTGCCATAAACCGTTTACCGTTCATTGGTGAAAAACTGTATCAGCATGGACTCAAACCATTGCTGAGTGAAACCAAATTTTTTCTAGTTCATTTCTATCTGACTCGCTGCAAAATCGATTGAACTAAAAGAACGAGAATCAACGAACTAGTTCACATAGTTCATGAGTGCGAATAGTTCAATTGAACTAGTTCGTTCGTGAACTACCCAAGCCTAGCTGGCATTGATGATTCTGTGTAAGAATAAAAAATTATACACTTTTATTGATATTTTTTATTTTTGATTTTCGATAAAAAAACTTGAAATCGATTTTCTGGAAAACAACATTTTGAAGTCGGTGAATGCCGCAAAATCTACTTGACCGATCGTTATGAAATTTTTTACACTATTTAAACACATAAATCAACAGGTAATGCCGAAGCGTTTTTTCTTTTTTTTCAATTTTAAAATAATACAATAATCGCAAAATTTCAGCGAAAATCGCGTTTGTTACTTTAGAATGCTACAAAAAAAAAAAACATTAAAAAACACTTCGGTATTGCCTTCGGAAACATATTACCTTTTTAACTAATTTGTATTTTTATTTCATATGATCCGCGTCCAGAGAATCGCTGCCACGGATTTATTTATCGATAATTTTTAATTTTTTTTTCCAAATATACATAAGAAGTCAAACTATAACATATATATGAAATAAACACACCAACATTATCCGTGTCTCCAAACAAAAAAAAAATCTTGTAAACATGCCTTTTTCGGCTTTAAAACAGTACCATCCCCTTAACTACAAACATTCTTTTCAAAAATGGGTCCCTCTGCTGCCAAAAAACTAATCGATCAATTTAAATTATCTTTTTTTATTCTGTTTATTTGTAATTCTACACATCTTTATCCAAAACCAGCGCATTTGAAAAATTTCTATAGTTTTTACACGCAACAATATGGTCAAAAATAACAAAAAATTTTTAATTTTTTTCCCTCGCTTCATATATTTCTTAATTTTCCATATTTTCATTCCATTTTGGTTAGTGTCCGACCGAAACCAAAACCGAATATTCGACCATTTCATGATATTCGACCGAAACCAAAACCGCAGCTGGTTATTAATGTGAAAATTTAAGTTTTTACAAATAATTTGTTTTTATTAAAAGGAAACAAAAATACTTTCCATACATATAAGAAAAAACTGTAATTCAAAAAAGTATTATTTGAATATTGAAGTATATAATAATTAATTGAAGTTTTCTGTAATAATGAATGAGATAATTTTTTATTTTATTTTTTATTATAAAAGAATTGTTTACTTTTTATCTTCCGTACATACTCAGAAAAATATGCACCTACTCTGCACATTTTTATAGAACAACGCAACAAAGTATTTTTGGTTTTTTAAAGGTTTAGTATTATAAAAATAGAAATATTTCGTTTTCTTTTCCTTTATTCCACACACACAGAATTCGTTCGTAAGTTTAATTAGCAATTTTTGGCTTCAGTACCCATAAAACTTTAATATTAATTGCAATAGAGATGATAAAATTGAAAATGATTGCATCGAACGCATAAAATTAATCAAAATGTTTTGCGTTAACACGATAAATCAAATTGTAGACGAATTTATAATTTTTGTTTTGTACAATGCGTTGTAAATATTTTAATTAAACCAAATGAAATGACTGATGCAAGAAATTTTTACCAAAAGTTTCGGCTAGTAAAATTCGGAAACTGACAAAAAGAGCCGAAACTGGCCGAAACTGGCCGAAACCGAATTCGGTCGGACACTAATTTTGGTAAAAGATGTGCGTTCAATGGTCTACTTTCGAATGCATTTTTTATTTTTATTTTTAGACGATTTGGAGCCAAGCTACGGTGTCACCCGATTCTCACCTTTTTTTAAGTACACCAACGCCGCCTTTACATAAAAAATATATGTTAAAAAATAATAAATTTTTTTTTCAAAATGGTGATGTAAAATTAACATGCAATGAAATTTTTTGTATATTTAATAAACTTTTTTAGAAAACATCTTCTTAAATATGCCTTAATTAGTTAATTAATTTGGTATCCATTAAATATAAACATAAGTTTTCTGCAAAAATAAAATATCACATTTCTAGTAGTTTTCGTAAAATTTAAATATTTGTTAGTTCATTTTAAAGAAAACTTAATTGAAAAACGATATTGGGTTTTGTATAAAAAATAGTACTTTTTCTCCATGTAAATCATTTAAGAACTTGAGGGCATGTGAGGCAGACATGTCTTCTTATTATCCGATTATCCGATTCTCAAACTTTTTTATATAGAACATATTTTTATACCGAAAGAAATATTTTTAGAGTGTAACGGCACAAAATTTCACCGCTGCAAGTTGCTTTGGAGGTTGGGGTTGTTCACAATGTAACGTACTTGTGATAAATTTTGGATTAAAATTTACACTGTTTACAACTTACTGTGAACGCACCGTAAAAAAATATCTTGTATTTTTTCTTTCTTTGTGCTACACATTTGTACGCGCGAAGAAGTACAAGTTTATTGTGTAATTTCGAAGTAAGAAAACGTAGGGAAAATAATCAAATTTATCCAAAATACATATTGCAATGTCAAATACGCAACATTGTGAATGCTCTTTGATGAAAATCTCTTTTATTTGATTTTCTCATAAATATTGGTCAGTAACACTACATGCTGAGAAAAGTTGTGTTTAACCACCCGTTTGACCGTGTAAACGACCAGCTTCTTATGTTTGAAGTACAACATACCTCCTGGCTTAACCTGAGGTTTTAAGTTTTGTCTTACACGTTGGAAAAGCGTGAAATGAAAATTGACAAAAATAAGTAAGAAAACATGGCAGTTAGTTGATGTGCCCAAATAGTTTGCAGTTGTTAAAACTTCTGGGGACATCAGAGCTAACTATGGTGCTATGTTCGGTAAGTTTCGAGTATTGTAAGTTCGCACTACAATAACCTAAAAAGCCTGACTACCCCCAGAACACTTCAGCACCACAAACCAGCTGCGTCCATTTTTTTGTCTTCGCCACTGGCGATGAAATTCCAAGGTTAGTAAAAATATAATATTTTGGTGAAAATTGATGCTTTTGGGATGGTTTTTAAAATTTCTAGCTCCAAATCCTCACGATAACTGGGCCGAGCTCGTTCACGTGCGCTCATGAGTGTTATTATTGGATGGTTGGGCCAGGGGTGCCCAAACGATTTTTCACTTTGGTTTTTTTTTTATTTTTTTAACTTTTTTATTTCAGATTCGAAGGGTCCTTATTGGAGCGAAGCTCCCATGAAACAGCTTGTTTGAAAAATGTTAAGCAGAGCATATCTTCTAAATAAAATGACCGATTTTAAAATATTTTTTTTTCAAACTGTTCTACGCTTCTAAAATTATTTTCTAACGAAGCCAAAATTTCGAAATTCTATTTAGCTTAAAAGTTAGTTAAAAAAATATTTCCATATATTTCATTGTTGTTGTTGTTCGCTGCATTCACTTTGCTTCTAGCTTATTGCTTCTTATATTATATATAACCATTGTATATAACCATTGCGAAAGTGGCCGATTTATAGAAGAATTTCCTTTGTGCATTTTGGCCAAGTTTTCCAATTATTCTGGACCAAAATAAAACAACTCTGATGTACTACCTATTCCTCCCTTTGTAGTGCCATTTAAAAAAGGATCAAACAATTTTACTCGCAACTCATTTCTACTGTAACTTGCTTATGCCATTAGTATTCATAGATAGCAGGGATTAACTCTCGATCAGGCAGTTGTCGATATTGGAGAAAAAGAATTTGCATTAGGAATGGCATATGTAGCATTCTTAAGGGTTCGTAGTATAAGTGGACTTTTTATCGAACCAGCTTTTTCTTATGATCGGCTTAAAAAAATAAATGACAAGAAGAAAAACGCCAAGAGTTAAATAATTTAATGAATTTGCAATAAATTTAAATAAATTAAAATTTTTTTGTAATAAAATGTTTATGAGATCGGGTAGTTCTATTCATTACACACATCTCCCTAACAATGACGAAACGAAATATATCCATTTTTTCGAGACAACACAACATAATATCTTTTCTCTTAATATTTGGGAAAAGTTTATTGGAGCGAGCGAGTATCAACACTAGTGAAAAGTGATTGTGTTTGGAATATTCCGCATGCATTTTATTAATTGATTATAAATTTTGGTTTTTTGTACCTTCTGTATGGTAAGTAATTTATATTAATCTAATGAAATTTTATCAAACCACTCAAATTTTTCTACAAAAAAAAAATACATATACAAAGTGTCCAGTGCAAGAGTACGAATATTTATGGTGGTGAAAGAGGAGGTCAAGTTAAGCAAAAAATCGTACGGTAGAGGGTTCTATTTACGCTCCCCAAAGCGGAATTCATTGACCACTTTCAGCAAGTTTTGCAAGTTTTTTTTTTTTTGGTAAGAAGTTTTGAAAATTTTTGTGCTCTATCTCTCTCCAAACTCAATCAGAGAGAAACTAAAACTTACTGCACTCTCTTTGATTTGATTAACTTAATTTCAATTTTCTTGCTGAATCTTTTTGCACGGTGTTGCCAGTATGGAGTTTCTTGAATTGAAGATGGCATATTTTATTTTTTTAAGTTTCAAAATAATGAAGCATTGCATCTGGAAATATTGAATATGACAAAGAAAAACAGAAAACTTGCTGAAAGTATAACATGTCACTGAATCCATGGTAAAATTAGACAAGGTAGTGTTAGGGCGGAGAGCCGGTGACCGAAACTGTCAAAACGAAGTTGGCATTTCATACGAAATCTGGAACTAATGAAAATGCAATATGAAAGCAAAAATTGGCAAACATACCAAAATGGCTGAGCTTAACAGTTATGGTCACTAAGAAAGAGAACATATTCAGCCCTAACTCTAAATTGTCAAGTTCTACTATGACTGAATCGACCTGCGGCACATTGTCATGAAGAGATCATGAAAGCTGTCACAAAAAAACTTGCTGAAGGTATTGTTTCTAATGTTTGATACTATTGTTTCTAACAGAAAAAAACAACTCTTAGGCCCGTTAACTCATCTCAATTTTAAACAAAGTTTAGCTTAAATAAAGTTTAAAATTCCTTAACCTATGCTTGAATTTATCGCTGATAACTCATCTCAAAAATTTTCAGTTTAACTTGCTGAACCAAGTTAACATTTAAACACAGAAATTATAGGTTTGAGTAAGTTAAACTTCGATTTTTTACAAATGTTCTCAGAAAAAATATTAAATAAAAGCATAAGCAACGAAAGTTCAATTCAAAACCAAATTTCGCAATGGATTTTAAGGGCAATTTTTACGGTAGTTTTACAACGTGTATTGTTCAATGGGTGTATTGAGAACTCGCCGAAATTCCGGACGCTAGAAAAACTGTGGCTTTTGTCTTGCTTTAAAGTTATTAAAGTAATTAAGTCACGCGTAAAAAAAGGTAATTTAATTGTTATTATGTATACATATGTAACTTTTTCAGCGTTCTATTAGCAGCTAGGGACTTTGTTGGTGTTTCAACGATGAGTGCGTCACGTATGGTACGTGAAGTGTAGCTTTAGCCAAACTGCGACCACACTTCATCAAATTTCCAAAAAGGAATCTTGAAAAAAATGCCTGTACCGACTTTTTCAAAATAGATAAATTTCCACTCTGTTGTGGTGCTATGGATTGTACACATGTGAGGATTCGTCGACTAGGTACATTTTAATATGATTCGAGTGCTTACAAATTTTGAGTATAAAATGTTTTTCAGTTTATCATTTTTACTGTTACAGTTTTAAAACAGAACTAGTTTTGATTGATTTTATGAACATGAAATTAACCCTTGTGTTATTTATTGCTATTTTTTGAGTACTGCCTGACTGCACTGAACGAAGTTTCAAATCAAAGAGAAAACCCCTTCAACGAAAGCTTAATAAGGTAGAGAAATGTCGTTGAAAAGCAATATGAAGTACTCAGGCAACGTTTTCCAATAGTAGCCACCGGTATAAGTCTCCAAATGGACACAATACAAAGCGTCATTGTTGCGTGTGCAGAAAAAATCAGAGCGGATGTGGAAAACGATATTGCTATGCACGGTATGTTCACGCCGACTAGAAAATCCCTCAGAAAAAGCGAATTATACAGCCCAATTCTGAATGATTTTTCCCAGTTAATCGGAAAAGGGAGTTAAGATAAAGTTCAAAAACATTTTGGAAATTTTTAATGCCAGTTTATTCATCAACCGTCAATATTCATGAGTGTAAAAAAATTGTGATATCTTTATCTGCTGTCTTAAAAATGAAAACTCCCTTTTCCAATTCCCCGCCGACTATCGTCAAAATACAATAGCATGCAATTTCGGAAGATTGTAGAATCTTCTTAAATAAACTAAGTTCTTCGTTAATTTTAAATCAAATTTTTGATTTTAATAAACATTAAGGGTTCTCATCTAAGCATGTAACTGGTCCGTAAACATTGCGAACTTACATTTGCGTAAACTATATGTCAAAATTCGTATGGGCGTGAATTTACATCATTTCCGAGCCTAATTTGGAGTGTAAACTAGCATGTTACTCTACATTTGGAGTGTAAACTAGCATATAAATCTACATGTGTGAATGAGTGTTTTATTTGACGCGAACCACTACATACTTAAATTAATCTGAAGTAAATACAAATTTAATATATTTTTATGTGTTAATAAAGGTTTTTAAATGCTTTCAAATTGAATAAAAGTAATTCCGTAACCCTAACCGCAGCTAAAATTTTGTCGACATTTACGCTGTATACACTTTATCGCAAATCAAAAGTTTAAAAGTTTTACATGCTTACATGCTTAGATGAGAACCCTAATTATTTATAACAATAACGAAAACATAACAAGATCCATTCACAGTTGTGACTTGTCGAATTTAAGTTGCTTTTGAACTAGCTCTAATTGTGCAATTTTATTTTTTATCTATTGCTATTTTACTTCTTTTTTTAATTTTGTGATTCATAAGTCTTTCTCTTTTTAGAGTTTGGGGAGTATAAACCTCCCAAGTAATATTAACAGACTCTTTGCAATCGTCATAGTTTTGATTCATTTCAAGAGGCAATGCCTGGATATCACATCTGTCTTCTTAAGATATTGATTCAAAAATAACTTCCGCAAAGCCATTCATAGCGTCGCAATCGTATGAATTATTTATTCCAACCACAGTTTCTTTCCGCAATATACTCAAAATTCTTTCTTTAGAGTGGGTTAAGTATGAGGGAGCCTTAAACGGCCCACCCTTTGTCCCTTTGAGGTACCACTGCTCTTCTCCTTTCTTTTTTTACTAGTTATTGCGTTAAATTGAAAGGAAAGCTTTTCCCAAGCTTTGTTATTACTTCTCATTGAAAACCCATCCGTCTTCGAGTTTTCAATGGTTTCCTTACTTTCCGCTACCAATTCAACAAGTCAATATTCACCTGGCTGAAATTTGAAGCACGCTTGCGTTTATTTTTACCTCTGAAAGAGAATATTTTAGTGAAATGTAAGGAGTACTAAACTTAGTCACCATATGTTCATTTCGCTGTATGCATTGTTATTCGTCTGTTATCTCAATTAAAATCTGCAATATCACGCTGTTGAATTTGATATTGATTTTGAAATAATTTTAACCTCTTTGAAATGTTTTGAAATATTATGTCAAAATTTTACAAAATTTACTGCAGTGCTGCTCAAATTTAACAAACAGCACCTACAAATACGAGTTAAGAAAATAATTTTAATTGTGTTTAAAATTTAAACTTTGATTAGAAAACCTGAGGTTAAGGAAGTTTAACTTCTGAGATGAGTTGACGGGCCTTAGAAAACTTATTTTAAGAGCTCCTTTCAAAGGCAATAAATTGATCTTTCTAACGGTGTATCAACAAACCGACCCAACTTATCTATTACAGAGCTGTGATCGTGTGAAGTTGAAAAAAGTTCGTTAAAACTACAAAATTTTAATTTTGTAATTTCAATTGAACGCAATTTTCTCAGAATTTCGCGTAATAAATCAAAATATTTTTAGCATAAGACTTGTGATATATTTCCATACAAAAACTTTCAAAATTCAAATAACTTCAATACTTTAATTTTTTTTTTAATTTCTTTGTTTATATTATTATAGCAAATACCCGCTGCTTCGCCTGCGATAAAAATATTTAATACCATGAAAACATTTGAAATCTTAAAATTAAAGTATTTTGTTTTATCTTCAAATGAAAAAAATAAAAAGATTTGTGTCTGTTTAATAATAAAGTAATGGCATAAATATTGAAAAATTACTTTATTTAATTTTAATTACCTTCTTACAATTACTGTAATGGTGACATAAAGTTGCTTGGCTTATTCTGTATTTTGAACTTTAAATAAGTCCTGCATAACAGGACTATAATATCTAGTATATTTATCACACAAAATCACTTTAGATTGTTTTGGCCCACTCTTATCAATATCGTTGAGATATTTTAAATATTATTTGGGCTGGTTCTTAAGATGATCTAATGGGGAGATAGCGAAAAAGAGATCTAAGTGGAGATCTAAGTGCGAAAAAGCTGTAATAGCTGAACTCCATTGTTATTGTATGTTAAAAATATTGAAAAAATTTCCATTGTTATGACATTATAAGTATTGCGATATCTTGAAAGCTTAAGATTTTCTCAAAATAACACATTTTCTTTAGAATTAGATGAGAAAAAACAGATTGAAATTTCAATTTTTTTAATTTGCAAGTAAACGTCTCGGCCATTTTCAAATCGATGTTCATCAAATTTCCTTTGTCTAAAAGGTCAATTAAGTGAATTTGGAGAAATGAGAAAAGATTAACCGTTACTTCACCAATTCATTGTTTTCACCAAATCTTTAAAATATTCAATTTGTGCTCAAAAAAATAGGCCAAAAGTTATTTTTGTTGTACTTTTTTTTTTCAATTTCCATTTTTCCCACTCTTTCATAGTACATATCATTTATCTAAAAAAATGGCTTAATTTTGACACAAAATTCAATAAGCAGCATTAAAAATTATAGGCCACCCCCTATTATTTTTTGTATTAAATTTTATTTTTTCAAAATGTTATTATATTTCCTACAATGTTCTACAGCTTAAAAATAATTTCTGTGAAAAAAATATCAAGTATTACAAACTACATTATCAAATTTTAGTCTTATACTATGTAAGCATTGGGTCAAATGACTCATTTCAGTCCATTCAGCTAAATGAGAAACGAAGTCATTTCATTTCCCATACAAATTCTCAGTTGAAATTCAATTCATTAAAAACAAATAAATAAGATTGGAGAAGTTCTTAAAACTTATTACAAACTATTTCGAACATATTCAGTGGAGAATGTATACAAAAGCACCGAACACACTTAAAACAAAGGAAAACTTCTAACAACAAATAAACCAGTAAAAAAAAAACAAAATGCCAGTTGTTTAAAGCACTTGTCACCAAAACTTGATTCCAAATGAGTCATTTGGCCCAATCGTAGTATTATACGACCAAAACTGTTTGAAATATAGCATTTTCATTGATTTTTGGGCGGTTAAAGAGGGCGTGGAAACCCATTTTTAGTACAGCTGTCTAAAGTAACCATACAAATAAAATTACCAAATTTTTAGCATATTGTAGTCGTGAAAAGTAGGTGTGGCAAAATATTAAGAACATATCACGATTCAATTAAAATAACAAATCGCTTGGTACCTATATCGACTAAATCGGTTCAGTGGTTCTCGCGTGATTGTCAAACATCCGTGCAGTGTCACAACGTTTTGAATAGTATAAATCAGGGAACGAAAATAAACTCTAACGTTTCGTTCGTTAAGGTAGTAAAGCGTTCATTTGAGAGAACTGAACGTTTATGTTGTGTAGCATTTATTACCAAGGCCATTATTCGGTTGCGTTCAAGTTGCATACTTGAACATTAACATCATTGTTCCGTAGTATAAGCTACACTAAAGAACCTTATGAGAAGCGTTGTTTGAGAGACTGAGAAAGCAGAGAGAAAAACATTTTATCTTTGTTCAAGCACATGATGCGTATCAAGGGAGCATCCAGTTTTGTAGGTAGCATACATTTGCAGGGCGCTCTTGTTTTAGTATGAATAATCAAAGCATTTTTTTAGCTATTCAGTTTATTTATTTTTATACTCTTTCTAACGCCCATAAAAAGGCGTGTCTGGTTTAGAAAAGTATATTATATATTCTTGATCAGCATCACTAACTGGGCCGATTTAGCCGTTTCCGTCTGTTTGTCTGTCTGTCGACACGACTCTTTTTTTAACACAGCTGCTAAGAAAATCTCAAATTATTTTATTAGTGCGTGTTATCACGTTATGGCTGGAGAATTCAGAAAATAAAATATTAATTTTTCTTTGTTACATGTAAGTAAGTTCACTTGTATAATATAATTTTTTTATAGAATATAAGACTACTGTTTAATGTTTATGGAATTGTGTTTCAATTGTACATGTTAAGGTCATGAAATCACGCATTCCTTCGAACAGCCATATATGGCTTCTGACGGAAATGAAACTACTTTTTTACATAAAGTTTTGCTTGTGTATCTAGTTATTCCATTTTAAACAAACTCAGAAAAAAGTTCAACTTTGAAATAAAAAACACAGGTATTTCTTTTAAAATCTGAAATTTCGTTAGTTTTAAGAAAATTATTTCTTTAAACAATATCAATTTATTGCATCTATTTAGCATTTATTTAAAAAAATTAAGAATTTGGATTCAAAAGTAAAATTTTATTTGTTTTATTTTTTATATTGATTTTAAAAATGAATTACACACTCAGCCTACAATCAAAGAAATTTATTTTTTCAAATTTTTTTTGCTAATGGAAATTATTCTTTCAGAAAGAAAGAAATTTTCTTTAAAGGAATAAACTATTTCTTTGTTTTGGAATTTATTTCTTTACTTTAAAGAAAAGCTTCCATATAAAACAAAAAAAAAAAAAAATTGCGCTGAAACAAATAAAAAATTTTTTTAATATTGAGTAAATGTTCTTTGATTTTAATATGCTTCTTTTCTCAGTGTATAAATCCATAAAAAAATTTTAGCTGGATCATAAACCGTGTAGTAGTGGGTTAATATTCTATCTAAAAATAAAGATGAAGTGCGAAAATTAGTGGCTCGGGTAGAAACAACGCCTAACTCCCAAAAAATCACTTTATAACAAGTTTTTTCTCTTAAAAAGTCTGAAAATTTATTTAAATGACTTAAAATTTTTACATGTTTCGATAATTAAAACTCACCATATTCATCACTATTTTCGTAATGTAAAACAATTTTTATAGAAAGTACTTAGGTATTTAAAATTAATATTAGAAAAGAGAACATCTAAATGGTTTAAAGATATCTGACTGACACTGCAACGATTTCACTTCAACGTCTCTTAAGTTCTTTCAATGGCTAGGCTAAGCCGAAATAGTATTTTTTAGGTTAATACTCCTATCATAACGGTTCTAAAAAAGATGAAGAAGCATACCTTAGATTTTTATCTGCGCTACTTACTCTTAATTTTATTATCATTTTAAAATCATTTTAAAATTTAAAAAATCCTCTTAATTTAATTATCATTTTATTGTCATAAAAAGTAAGAAAAAACATTAATATGATTTCTGTACGGTTGGTTTTTCTTACAAAATAGGACAAAAACCAAATCCAACTGACTTTAATGTCAAATATCTCTCCAAATTTATTTTTGTCATATTGGTACATTGTTTTTTATAGAACCAAATTAATTAAAAAAAACCGTTGCAAGATAATATTAAAAATTACTTTCTGTCGTGTCCAATATATTGGATAAATTCACTGAAAGAGTTTATATATACTTTAGCGCTCGGCCCTTCCTGTTCAGCAAGATCCGAGTGCGGCCCCTTGTGAATTTTACTATATTAGTGCGAACTAACACAAATAAGATGATTGCTGAACTTTCATGGAATTACACCGCACAGTGGTTCCATACTGTATTCATGTAGGAATAAAATAGAAGGATTCGTCATTGATCAATAAAATTATGCGTGTGAGTTATAATTAGAAAACAAACAAACCCGCCCCAAACCGCGACTACTTTCCATGTAACACGAAAACTATGAACGCTACATACTTTTGTTGTAGATATAGTAAAACAGCTCTTTAAAAAAAGTATACGAATTTATTTATTCTTTTGTTCGTTTAAGATAGGTTCGCAGCCAATTATTTTAAATGTTAATATTAACTTTAAGATTGTAAGCAAAATACAATTTCAATTCATAAGGAATTAAATTTTTTAATTTAAGCTATCACTCTGCTCTGTCAAAAATAATATTAGCATTTATTTACCCTCTTGGTTTCTTTTAAGCAGGTTCGCAGCCAATTGTTTTAATTTTAATATCACCTTAAAGGCTTAAGGGTTATAACAAAATTGTCACGAGAAAACTATTTGATTCCGCGTTCACACCACTGTGCAACTCTTCCTGATTCTCAATGCTATGAATAGAGAATAATGATGCAATAAAACAAAAACAATTCGACAGTGTAAGCGTCATCCCAGTGGTAAATGAACTCATTACATAACCTCTTAATTTCTTCTTACGATGTAGATGACAGTCCTATTTAAAAGTACTTCGATTTTTTTATTGCGTACTTTTATTTTTTTTTATTATTTGGCGTAATCTAAAGTAATCGTGATTATTTTTTGGTTATTTGTAATCTTAATCAATTACTAATATAATTTTTTTTGCATAAGAATTTTTTTATCATTACAACTATTTTTTAAATATAATGTAATTGATTACTAGTCGTGATCGAAATTTCCCAGCTAAGGTTTGAACTTTAAAAAAGCAAGCAGTTTTATTAAAGTATACTTCTTTTATTTGGAACACACAAAGTCTTACCAGCGGGAAAAAATTATTGCTTCTGCTCAGAGTTGCCAAGTTAGCAATATTATAAGCTAACATATTTTTTCGGAATTTATCTTGAGGTTTTGGGTGTATCTGTCTATGATATATTTCGGTCTTTTTTTCACAAATGGATTTCAATGACAAGTAAATATAATAATAATTTATTATTTATAATAATAATAATGTAATAATTTTTGCAGTTTAAAAAAACATAAGTAAACTGCATTTACTACTGTTATTTCCATGTTATTTAAAAAAATTACAATAGTGAAAATGACAGCTTTTTAAATTTAATCCAAAATAAAAGAAAAAACCGTTTGTAAGTAATTTAACGTGTATCTATCTTAACTCAATATATTAGCAAGTATAAGTATGGTATTTTTCAATTAGATATTAAATATTTGATATAAAAAATCATTTCACTTTATTTTTAATAATAGTTGACACAGAAAAAACGCGTTCGCTAGTATTAGACGTTGGGCAAATAGTTAACAGAGCATTAAGTAGACACTCAAGCTTTTTTGTTCTTTTCTGAAAGCGATCTAAATAGTAAATGTAAATCTTCTACGAGTCAATAATCTACACGCTGGTCACCGAATTGACAACCCTAATCTTCTAGCTTTTTCTAGCTTGTTTTGAAAAGTGAATATTTTTTTAAAAATAATTATTTAAAGTTTTCAATGCTTGTTTTTAAGTGTGTTGCCGGCTTTTTTTTAAGAAACAATAGAAAAATTGTTTGTTCTGATCTGTTAAGGTTTTAATGTTAGCGCATTCTTATGAATAAAATATTTGCAAATTACGCAAAATAAAAACCTATATGTGTATTTAATAACATAGAATGGAAAGGTAAGTAAAAAGCGCAATGAACATTGTAAAAACAGAGCATGAAAAAAAATAGAATTGCATATGCGTAATGTGATATAGTGTTTATTGAAAAAGATTTAAAACATGCATTTTGCTATTGCTGTGACATACCAGAAGGCTTCTTGAAATTTAATATTTCAAAACCCCGTGTCTGTATATAAATATTACGATTCATCTGATGATGAGGGAATTTTTGCACAAATAGAGTTAAATATCCAAGAGTTGGTTGAAAATACATTTTTTACATTATATATATAATTTTATACATATGAAAAAGTGTTGGCAACACTGATTCTGAGACCCAAAATGAGAGAGAATAGCCTACGTAAAAAATATCGTATGCCGAATGTGTTGAGTAGAGAGTATGCAAATATAATTATAATGTAGTGTATGCCATGCTGTCGAACGATACAGAATAATAACATTTATGTTCGTCTGCACTGACATATACGCAACCGAACGGAAATTCATGCCATGCGAGGCACATTAAAATATCGTTCGGTTTATTTTCGTTCCCTGGTATAAATAGATAAATAGATAGATAGATAGATAGATAGATAGATAGATAGATAGATAGATAGATAGATAGATAGATAGATAGATAGATAGAATAGAAAGATATACTAATACAATCTCAAGTCGGGAAAAGTTAGCTGTCAAGGCTACAAAACATAATTTATGCTTATAACTGAATTCTGGCAACTCCCCTCAAAACATTTGCAATGAAAATTAATCAACACTGTATGACGGCAAGAATCTGCCTGAAAGCAACTACACAACATGGCTGCAGTGTTGGATTGAAAGAAGCTCTCGCGACAAAGAGAGGAAACCTTTGTTTGCTGTTGTATTGTGCTGCTTGTCAAATGAAAGCATCAAATAAAATACGTGAGTTTTGTAATAATGAAAGAATAGACTTTTCGAAAAACTTAGTAAGCTATGACACCGAAAAATATCATAGAAATTGAGTAATCAAAGAATTATCATATTGTAATTAAAGAACTAATATAGAGAATTATCAAAAAATAATCGGTTCGGCGGTCTGGCTTAGATATAGACATACTATATCCCGATAATATTTTCCCTGAGGAATCTATTTTCGTTTCATATAAAAACAAAATTTTAATTTTGTTATACTTAACACGAATATAAAGTTTTTGAAAGATTTAGAATTTTCTAAAATCATGATTTACAATAAGCAGTTTTGGGTTACACATTGTTCCAATAATTTTAGTTTAAAGATTTTGCTAATGAATTTTTCCTGACACCACAGCTAGCGGTACTTTCTTAGCAATTCCTATTAGCTAATGCGCACACACTTTATAATAAGTTGTACATTCATTCTCAACTTTACCCCGGACGGTCAAAATAAAATTTGCGAAAAACAAAAAATTTTCGCTTCACCTTACTGCAAATTCATGGCAGTTTCTGTTCCAGCTTAAAACTATTTGTTTTTTTAACTATTCGTCTGCATTTTTACATGCCCGTAAAAATTTTTTTACACTACACATTTGTTTAATTTTGCAATATAAATTAGAGCACAAAAAAAAGTCACCTAAAATCCCATAAGAATTCTGCAAAAAGCAGTTTACTATGTAAGGTAGATGTCATCAGTTGTTTAGCGGCCATGCCCGAACAAATGTAATTCAGAATTGTGTACAGGTGTTGGAGGCCTCGCTGCTACATTGTATTTAAGAAATACTTGGTTACGTCATGAGTCCATTTACCACTGGGCTGTTTTCAGTATGCTCTTTAAAGCGCTCATTAGGGGTCGTCCTAAACTACGTTACCAATTTGGGGGAGGGTTTTGAAATGCACTACGATAAGTAACGGTAGGGGGGGGGAAGTTTAAGATATTGTTACGTGACCAAAAATTGAAAAAAAAGTTATATTTAATATTATTTAAGACTAGCTGATATTGTTGACCAGTTGTTACTCTGGAATGTTGATATTTGTTAACTTTTTTTTTGCGGGTTTTATTTGAATTTTCTTTATAGGGAGGACTTGCAAGAGTGTGTTATAATGTGTCTTTTAAGAAAAATATATTTTTATGATTTGAGTAGTTAAAATTTATAATAGTTGTAATGTGTTCTCCGCAAATGGGGTTCTGCATACGAATAAAATCAGAAATTATTTTTGAAGGCTAAGCATTTTTTAATACTTATAAAAACAACATGTTAAAAAATTCAAATCATAACAAAAAGCAAACGAGGTACCATTGCATTTTTCTTAATAGAGCATCAAATTTTGTGTCAATCAGAAACAATTTTTTCTTAAAATTGATACGCCATATAAAAGAGTATACAAAATGCAATTTTCATGTATTATTGTTTTTACGAAAAAACTTTGCACCATTTTTGGATGAAACAGAAATTTGTAAGGCCTTTTCGAAATAAGATTAAAAATTTATTCAAAACTTTAGCGTTGTTTTGTGAGCTCTCGACTGCATGCCGCCACAACTAAGTTATTTCTGTTTCTTGTACCGAATTAGTTAGTATGTTTATTTAGATGTGTAGTATTATAGTTTATACTTCTTATGTTCTTAAAAACTTTCAGTATAAGATATATTCTATCTAGGGATTAGACATCTTTAAACTCCTCCACATAAAGTTGATTGCTAGGATAAAGTGGTGGGAGCCCGAAAACAACTTTATTTGTTTATTTGTTTGTTTATTGTGCGACGACTGTTTAAACAAGACTGAAGTCTTATAGCAAGCGCAGTGACATAAGGTTATGATTTATTATGATAGTTAAATTTTACAATTTTTTAAAAATACAAAGAAGATCTATATGACGTAACCTTTCAATTCATTAAATTTAAAGTGAAATAAAAGAAAAATAGTAAAATAATAATTTAAGCACAATGAAGATGTAAAGAGCGTGAATGAGAAACAGAAAGATTAAAATTTGATCATCGTGCAGTTATTTTGCAAAAAACGTCAAGAACCACGTGAAATTCTTCTAGAATAGCTTTAAATGATGATATAAATAATTATTATCTTTTTATATTGTACCTTCAATTTATATAGTCATATACATTTATAATGTCAGTAATACTAGGGAAAATTCTGAGGGCTTTTGTGTAAAAAAATTTATTATTTTTAAATCAATTAATTTCTTATTTCATATGTCACGTTATTTTATGGAGGGGGTGGAGAGGGGTGTTGAAATTCACTACGAAAAGTAACGGAGGGGGAGGGAGGTGTAAAAAAGTGCTTAAAATCGGTAACGTAGTTTATGGACAACCGCTCAAAACAAACTCAATATGGGAGAGTATAAATGTGCAAAATTACCAGATACCGCAATAGAAACGGTGATGTTAAATCAAAGTTATTTAAATGGTGTACCGTACAGTAAATTTTACTGTTTTAACATTAAAATTATTGTACTTTTTAAAAAGAACCAAAACGCTAGTATTCATAAAAAAGCTTTATTTATACTTGCAAAAATATTTCAATGAAGTTAATAAGTTATGTAATAAAAACAATCACAAAAAATTATTCAACGTATTAAAAAATTTTATAATTTAAGTAGGTACATATTAGGGTTGTAACATACATATGTCTTAAAGTCTTTAACATAGTCTTTTTATAATGATACCCGCTTAAGCAAACTGCATAAATCTGAGGCAATATTAAATCCCAAATTTTGCTTAGCAATGAAACATCCAATCAGTAGCTCTGCCTGTTTTTCTTCACATATAACACCTGCCTTTAATGCTTCCACGATAGTTTTGTTTAATTTTATACAGAGCTGCAAATTGGCATTCATATTCAGAATTTTAAGTGCAACTGAATAACGACATAAGAATGCATTCAATGAATGCAAAATGAATTTATAAATAAAATTTTTAACTCAAAATAATTTTTTAAAAAATTATTAATTATTCATTTCAATTATTCATTTTCGTTATTCAGAATAATGAATCAATTTTTTTATTCATTTGTATGCTACTTACAAAGAATGCAATTCACAAAGAATGCAATTCACAAGAAATTTCAGAATTTTAAATTATTCTTATTTTATTTATTATTCATTTTTTATTCATTATTCATTTTTTATTTATTTTGCATGAATTATTAATTTTTAATTCATTATTCATTATTCATTATTCATTTTTTTATTCGTTATTCATTTTTTATTAATAACAAATTAATAATAAATAACAAATGAATAATGAATAAAAAATTAATAACGAATAAAAAACTAATAACGAATATAGAAATAATAATTAAAAATTCTAGAATTATTTGTGAATTGCATTCTTTGTGAATATCATTCAAATGAATAAAAAAATTATTAATTATTCTGAATAACAAAAATTAAGTATTGAAATAAATAATTAATAATTTTTTTAAATGAATGTGAATTAAAAATGTTTCTTATAAATCAATTTTGCATTCATTGAATGCATACTTATTTCGTTATTCACTGATTCACTTTTTTGTGAATAAAACCAAATTGAATGCATTCTTTTACAGCTCTGATTTTATAGCACTTGCTATTTTCACCTGGCGTGCACTCAGTTGACGGTTTTATATTTCGGAAATACCTGCTTTCCTGTCGAAACAACAAAATGATATCCGATATCTTCGCTGTCTTCTTGGTTTTTTTGTTGAAGACGCTACATTCGAGTCCAATTCTGATGAGCTTTCATCTGCATTCATGTTTGTTAAAAGTATAGATGCAAATGTTATAACAATTTCAATCCGAATAAACTATAATTCATTACCTTCTAAATGTTGCAATAATGTATGATATTATTGAACAATTAAGAAGCTTTCAACTTTTTGTGGCGATTATTGACTTGAAAACTTTGCGCGTAAAAGAAATAGAATGCAAACGGCATCTATCAACTTGTGGAACAGAAGAAAATGGCACAAAAACATTCAAAGTTTACAATGATATTTTGATGAAGTCTTGCTTTTTTAAGGAAATTTCACAATGTTGCCATTTTTAAGGAATATAATTTAAAAAATTTAAAGTAGGTAGATGTTAAAAATGTTTTTTCGGAAAATTTTTCGTGTATATTAATAAAATTATTGAACAAAACGTTCATTTTAGGGTACAAATTCATTATTACTGCATTTCAATCATTAATAACTGTTTGCCTGTACGGGGCTCAAAATTACTGTAAAATACAGTAATTACTGTACGTGTAACATCAGTGAAAAGAAACAATGAAAAACACTATGGCAGAGAAAAATGGAGATAAAGCTTTATGCAGCTTTTGTGTCTAACAATTTAATGAAGCAATGATTTTTATGTTTGGTTTTTTCTGGCTACTTTATAAATTAACATTTTAATAACTTTTAAGAGTTGTAAAAAAATAAAAGATGTATGATTTTAAGTTAAACATGCAGCATTATATTAGCAAAAGCATTATTGGTTATGAGCATAATTGGTTGTAGTTTTGAAGTTTAGCGTCGTCGCACAGTGTGTCTTTTTCGATTTTAGCGTGCCAAAACGCATATCTCAAAAAGTTGTACAGCAAGAGACATGAAATTGGGTAATTTTGTTTTCAAGACCAAAAAAATAGCTATCACGAAAAATGGGCGTGATCCGTCAACTGCCACGCCCACCACCCATACAACTGTAAAAGTATTATTGGTATAAATTTGGATGTATGAATGCTATAATGATAAAATTTGGTATCTAAGTTTTTCTTGTAGCTTGAAACTTTTTGGCAAAAAATGGGCGTGACCGGTAAACTGGCACACCTACCTCCCATGCAACTGGAAAAGTATTATTGGTTTAAATTTGGTTGTATGCATACTATAACAATAAAATTTGGTTTCTAAGTTTATCTTGTTACTCAAAAACTGTTGGCAAAAAAATGGGCGTGATCGATAAACTGGCACGCCTACCTCGACTGTACTTCACCAGAAAATTCAATAAATATAAATAAAAAATTTTGAGCTTTATTTTTGACCTTTATTATTCTGAATTGAAATCAGAATTCGCTTCAATAAATGCTGGACCCTTTAGTAGTTTCATTACATCTATACATTAAATAGAACAGCAGTGGCTCTTGATGTTGATGGAAATTCTTTGTAAACGTGCTGCGATAAATTATGATCTTCAGCAAGCCATGCAGAATTTTGAAAGAAGAATCTATCTTGGTGTCTTGCCGCCATCATATATCTTGTCTGGATTTTAGTTAGATTTGCTCCCAAAAACTGTTTTAGCTTCTCTACACAGACAACATTAAGGTGTTTAGACTTAATTTTTTTACAAACAAAGTTAAGTACAGCATTCAACTTTTCATTTGCTGCAACTGCTACCCAAATATCAAAAATTTCTCTATGGGTGATTTTCAGGCCCATTTTGTCACAATATTTGTTTTATTTCTCACTTCAAATCGAATTGTTTATCTATATACACAAATCCACGTGTTAGAAAACAAAATTTTTATAATTTATTAAACACAATAACTTACAAAGGATAATTAAATATATATTTAAGTTGTAGTTATGATTGATGCCAAATTTTAAATTAACTTCCCGAAAATATTCTGTAACTCTTTTAAATGAAACTCGCTTAGTTACAGTTTAAGCTTAAGACGCATTTCGCAAACTTTTCCCGTTCTCATATTTCCCACTTTACTTTAATATATCCAAGTTTATCGGCAACTTTTGAAACAAACATGATTAATTCAATTATTCGAAATTAACAAATAATTGTAACATAATTTATTAAATAACATCCTTGTTTATAACAATGATATAATCCGTTTAGAATAAAATCTAAAAATCCTTAAAAAAGTGATGTTGCGGCTAACATATTGGGAAACCCTGATGAACAACTGTTTGCACCCTACAGCATAATTATTGAAATTAAGTTGCTCACATTTAATTCAACACAAAGTAACTCCGTTACTAACGCAGGGTGGATTACACCCATAAGTTATGAAATATGGAAAAAATTTATTGATAGTTTAATGGTGCGAACATTATATCAAATGTAATCTCTTTTTGTATATTTTGCTAAATTTTAAAACAAAATTTAGTACTGTTTTTTTAACTAAATTATAAAAATTACTCATTCCAAAAAGTGTCTAGGTGTTTTACACCCACGTTAGTAATGGAGGAACAAGAATTTCGGGTGGTTTACACCCACGTTAGTAATCATGTTATATTATTTACTATAAATCAATATAAAAAATTTGTAAGAATGCGGACGTGTTTGTGCTTTCTCAACACTGTGAATTTAGTTTAAGCCCAGTGGAAATGGTCGAATTTCTCGTTGTAATTTTAACGGAAAATTGAATATTGTTCTATTGTATATGACTAGCCATTTGACAAAAAATTTGAACATTTGAACAGGTTTTTTTGTTATAATATTTTGCAATAATATGCAATTATTGCATCATTCAATTACTTTTATAATGGTCCAGTCAGACATGGCTTAACAAGTGTAATATAGAAATCTGTTTAAAGGGATTTACGTGTATCTGATTATGCACAACGTGGCAATGCATGACAATGCTCAGATAAAAACAAAAATGCATCTGAAGATAGATAAATGTGGGAATTGAGCAAAATGAACCGACAAAGAGAGTGACACGAACTGGACGGAAGGCAGACAATAACGAAAGAAAAACAAAGAATAAACGACAGCATCAATCACGCGACAAATAAAACGAACACTCGTAAAAACCCTTCGTCGCGGACGGTCGCTAGTAATTAAGCCAACCTTTTGTATGTTTAAAATCATTATTAATCAATAAATTAACTTGAATGTAGTAAATCAAAGTCGCGAGTGTTTTTTTTATTTAAAGAAGTTTGCTAGCCACCTCTACATAAATATAGAAGTTCTATTTAATTTTGATTTCAGCGTATTATTCAATGCATTTGACGATTTGGCAAAACAAATGTGAAATTGTATAATTCTTTGACCAAGAATTCCTTTGACTGTTTTATTTTGACTATGTGACTAAGTTTTGCATAATCGACATTTATTCTTAGTGCTAGCCGCTTATTTACGATGCTTGCGCTGCTGTGCCATGAGAGGCTAATGTTTCAATTATAACGAATAATTAAAGATCATTATTTTAAAAAATTTTATTTACAAAAAAAAAAATTTTTTAGAGAATTTTTTTTTCATACATCTTTTAGCTTTTCAAATTGGCTCTCTCGAAGAACGTGGCAAATAATTTGACCTCGGAATGTGAAATTATCCAAACCATTATGATATTTTTTTTATTTTTAGTTCTCTAATTAACGTTATTTTAATTAAACAGGATGAATTTTATGTTTAATAAAATAATAAAATATACAAAATTAATAAAAGCAGAACAGTTTTACTGTTTTAGCGTTCTTTTTTACAAATTAATGAATTACAATTTATGGGTGGATTACACTCAGGTTAGTAATGGCGTTACTCCGAATAGCGTAAGTAACGGAGGGCTAACATAAATATCATTCATAAAAAAGATTTTTTATTTATGTTTGTGGTAAAATATAATGGTTTTATTATGTAAAAAAAAGTTTGTTGGAAATGTGTGTATAAAGAGAAATAAAAAACTTTTTTAATTTCTAATTGAAAATGTATATTATAGTAAGGGACATACTTTTGCCTTACTCCAATACATAAATATATATATATATAACATCACCAGCAGCTTAAAGTTATATTTTATTTGGTCATATTTTTCTATCTCAATGTCAGATAGAAACAACTGTAGGTATTTGTTCTAGCTTGGTTGTTTACAATGCATTATTTTTAAACATGTGTACGTTTTGTTGTTGCGCACGATTTTAGAAGCAAGCAAATTAAGCAAACATAAAATATGTCATTGCGTAAAAAGTTTTAAAAGTAGAACAATGAAATTTTACTCTTAAATATTTTATACTATCGTTATTAAGTATGCAAATTTTGTCTTTGTAGTTTGCACTTGCAAGGCACAAGAAGTTTAAAACCACAAAATTGATATAAATCTGGTTCCTGAAAATTAATAATGTTGAAATTCATTTTCTTTGTGCAATTTATTTGTAATATTAATCTTTTAATATAATAATTGGCTGTATCCAGTTTTGTTTACACTAATTATCCTTATAGATGCAAAATGTACTAAACAATGGAATGAAAAGGTGTAGTTGCATGTATGAAGATTTCTTTTATCGAGTCAATTTGCACAATGGTTTTTTTAAGAACTTAAAGAATAAACATTATATATTTTTTTTAGTTACACTTTCTATCATATTTCCAGTGGAACATTTTAGATTTTTCTTACTGAAAATGACTTTAATTATATTTTGATGATAAAAAAATCATTATTTTCTATAAGTTTTTAAATATATTGGTTCATTTTTTAAAAAACTTGTTTTTATAAAATCATATCAGAATTTAACTATATACTTGTCAAAATAAAAACTTATTGCAAAATCTTTTTTACCTCAAAAGTTACGTTTGGTTAAATTTGGCATAATTTTAGTATGTCGCATTCAATTTTTCTTCGTTTATTTAAAGTTCTAACTTTGACAAATTTTCAAAAAATATGCAAAAGTTGTTTTGACTTTAAGATATTTTCAAATAACATAAATATATTTCTATTGAGAACATAAGTCTTTTTGTACAAATTCTACATTTTTTTCAGGGACTTATGGCACGCTAAAATTTAAAAAGGCACACTGAGCGTCGCAGATACGTGAGAAGCCTTTTATATAATAGTATAGATACAGATAAAGATATTGAAGAAGTATAGATTAATATTTAAGCTTTAATATATATCAATTAAAGCAATTCCAACCAGGTATCAATGCAAGAACTCAAAACCTCCAGAATTAATAAAGTTATTTGAATTTAAGTGGAAATAACTTAAGAAAATTGCTCGAAAAAAAAGCATTATCTATAATCATATTGCAGAAATTTAAAATTTTTTGATGCTTTGCAAAAACTTTTTCCTGCCTTTAAATTTTAACAGTTTCTTATTCTATATAAAGGTTTATATAAAAAACCTTATACATAGTAATTTTAAGTTTTTTTAAAAAATAGAATTTAACATAGACATTTTTTGAGACAGAAAAATTTAAATCATGAATAGAGTTTACAGATTTAAACAATACTAAAGCACGATTGATTGGTGCATTAGCTGCATAATTAGAGCGATGCAATTCCAAATAAAAAGGATCAAAGTTTCTTAATATTCTAGAAGGCGTTTTTAAATCAATCTTTTCCAATAGTGCTGGGCAATCCACCAAACCATTGATAATATCAAAGGCAAAAAGCAAGGACAAAACACTTCTACTCTTCAAAGTTTTTAATCCTATTAAAAGACAACGGGTATTATATGAAGGAGGTAGGCCAGAAGTGTGACTCATTTAATGGAACCCAAATAATCGCTGCATATTCTAATCTAGATCGCACAAGTGAGTTGAACAGAGCTTTCAAAGTATACGGATCTGAAAAGCAAGCACTGTTTTTTCGGATGAAGGCTAGCATGGCATATGCTTTGGGAATAATGAATATGAGAAATAAAATTAAATTAACGATCGAAAACTTCACCCAAATCCTTGATTTGATCAACGGCTGCCAATGAGGAGTGAGCAATATGATAGGCGGACGGACAGAAAGTTTCAGATTTTGAGAAAATCATAAAAACACATTTTTTAAGATTCAAATAAAGACCGTGATTACAGAACCAACTATATAGTTTATCAACATCAGAAAAATCTTCAGATCGTCAGCGTAAAGCTAATATTTACAGTGTGAAAAAATAAAGGTAATATCATTGATGAATAAATCAAAGAGAAGTGGCCCTAAGATACTTCCTTGCGTAACATCTGAAGTGTTACATCATAGATATACATCATAGATATCATAGATATACAAAAAAACATCAAAAATGCTGTAAACAGAAAAGAGGACGTAGACAACATAAGCGTAGTTTACCAAAACGCACTTAGCTGAAATCATGTTAAATGTTTATATGTATTCTAATAATAGAAATGTTAAAGTTTTATGATTATTGTAGTTATATGGACACCTGTAAGTTAAATATATTGTTATTGCTCAAAAAATGTTTGTATTGTTATTATAATTTTGTAAAATCAGTTAATCAAAGACGCCCTGATGAAGCAGACCATCAATCTTAGAAACGTCAGCAAATTAAAAACTTAAATTTGTTAAAATTTATCTGTTTTGTAATCTTTTTTAAAGAAACAATAATTTTTTCGGTTGCTAAATAACGCCTTAAAAAATCAAAACAACTAAAATTAAAAAGTAACCATAAAATAAAAAACTTAAAGAAAAGATTTCACGTTATCAAAAGCCACTACACATTGTCTGTTCATTAAATATGATTCAAGCCAACTTAGAAAACTAGAGTGATAAACAAATTTTTCTAACTTTTTTATTAAAAGAAGGTGAGTGACTTTATCAAACGCCTTAGCAAAGTCAGAATAAATAACATCCACCTGAAATCCTTGAGTAAGAGCTGATATACAGTATTCTGCAAACAAAACTAAATTTTTAGTAGTTGAGCGACCGATACAAAGCCATGCTGGCACGGTGAGATAAATCGCTTTATTGAATAGAATAATTTTTCTTTAATTAGATTAGATACAGTTGTGAGCTTAGAAATTGGTCTATAATTCGCAATATTCTGTTTACATTCAGATTTATGGATTGGAGTAATAAACGCTTTTTTCCAACTATCAATAAAAATACCCGATCGCAAGGAACTATTAAAAATAAGGGTTAACGGATAAGCTAAACTCCTCGCACAAATTTGCAACAAAATAGAACAGAAACCATCCGCATCCAATCGAGTTGAAGGTTTAAGACTACGTATTCCATTTACAAGATCAGCAGTATTTAGAGAAATACCTCCAATGTCAATAACAGAAGGTACGTTGTCAACGCAACCAAAATTATTGTTGGTTTCATTTTCAAAGTTCGATTGAAAGAAATCAGCAAACATGTTCGCAATATCCGAAACTTTCTTTGAAGTCAAATCATTTAAAAACATAGATGAAGGTATATTAGACGAACCCATCTTAGATTTTATTAAATGCCAAAAAGCTTTTGGATTGGTTTTAATATTTCTTTCAAAATTAGCAATATATTGTTTATACAAGAATCTGTCTAAAAAAATAAACTCCCTCATATAATGCCTGTATTTAAGGAAAAATAAGTTTTGATTTGTTCATAAAAACTTTTTATAAAGTTTGTTCCGAAGATTTTTCAATTTCTTTAGTCCTTGAGTGTACCAAGGTATTTTACTAACACGTTCTTTTAATTTAGGAATGTTTCGCAAACACTGAGATGAAATCAGCAGCTTAAATATATTAAAAGATGAAGAAGTATTTAAATGTTCAAACTCACTATCCCAATCAATACAACCAATAGCATTACTTAAGGTACCAAAATTGCAAGCTTTATAGTTGAAATTACTACACACAGCATTTGAGTTAACCAAACTAAAATTTTATAAAAATTTAATTGAATTAAAAGAGGAATATGGTGAATACCAGCAGCAGATAATGGAAAAGCTGATTCCATTACATTATAATTTTAATTGTTAGTAATAAAAACCAGATCCAATAACCTATTTAACAAATTAAAGCAATTATTTATCTGAATAAGGCCAATACTTAAAAAATTATCAACACAATACAAATCAATATCACTCTTAACATTTGATGGCATAAGATAGTTGTCATCAGATTTAAAATTCCAGGAAATGGATGCAAGATTAAAATCACCCAGTACCATTAACTGATCATCTTGTCGAAAATTCGCGTACAATGATGATATGTTTTGGGGGTTGGAATTAGTTTTAAAGGTTTTCTAAGAGATGGTGTAACTATCAATAGATCGCATCGGGCACACCTGTGACTATATTCATTTCAAAGCACATTGTCTAAGCTTCATTTTTCAGTATGTGTCATTCCACTGAAGTGTAAACAACATATATTTTTTTCTCTGTGAACATGTCGACTTTCGTTCCAACAAAACGCAATTTGCGGGAAGGTTTACTTTTGTGCTTCCATTTGAAGAAAAAAGCGGTTGAAGCACAACGCACGCTTACTGAGGCTTACGGGGACTATGCTCCATCGATTTCTACTTGTGAGTACTGGTTCCGTCGGTTTAAAAGTGGTGATTTTGATACGGAAGACAAAGAGCGTCCGGGCCAGCCGAAAAAGTTTGAAGATGAGGAATTGGAGGCTTTGCTCGATGAAGACCCGTGTCAAACCCTTCAAGAATTGTCAGAATCATTAGGAGTCGACTTATCAACGGTCGGCAAACGCTTGAAGGCCATGGGAATGATTCAAAAGCAAGGAAATTGGGTGCCGTACCAGTTGAAGCCGAGAGACGTTGAACGGCGATTTTGAATGTGCGAACAACTGCTTCAACGGCATAAAAGGAAGAGTTTTTTGCATCGTATTGTCACTGGCGATGAAAAGTGGATCCATTGCGATAATCCTAAGCGAAAAAAATCGTGGGGACCACCCGGCCATGCATCAACATCGAGGGCCAAGCCGAATATTCATGGCGCCAAGCTTATGCTGTGTATTTGGTGGGATCAGAAGGGTGTCGTGTACTATGAGCTGCTAAAACCTAACGAAACCATCACTGGGGAACGCTTCCAACAACAATTGATGAAATTGAGCCGAGCATTAAAGGTTAAACGGCCGGAATTTGCCAAAAGACACGACAAAGTGGTTTTTCAACATGACAACGCACGGCCACATGTTGCAAGAACCGTCAAGGAAACGTTGGAGGCGCTGAATTGGGATGTGCTACCCCACCCGCCTAATAGCCCAAACATAGCCCCTTCCGACTACCACCTATTCAGATCGATGACGCATGGCTTGGCTGAGCAGCGCTTCACTTCTTACGAGGATACCAAAAAATGGGTCGATTCGTGGATTGCCTCAAAAGACGAATCGTTCTTCCGGCGCGGAATCCATATGTTGCCAGAAAGATGGGAAAATGTTGTAGCTAACGATGGACAATACTTTGAATAATATACATTGTACCGTTGTTTCTAAATAAATGCTCAAAAACCGAAAAAAAACCTTTAAAATTAATTCCAACCCCCAAAATCCACGTGCGCTTTATAAAGTTCCAGTGTACTATTTGGTGTAATGTACGAGACACATATATGAAGGGATTCAGAGGAACCTTTAATTTTTGCACTACAGTACACTGCCAACACGAAGACATCCAGTACATTATACAGACGGGGATCAAAGAATTCATCATTATTGAAATTATTATTAAGCCATGTTTCTACAAGCACAAAAACATCGTAATCGAACTGTGAGGTGGCAGCAAAAATAGACAAAGATTTAGTTCTCAGACCAGATACATTCTGATAGTAAGCCTTTAACGACTGAATTTCTAGAAGAGATCGCGACTACGTTATTGCAACATCTGTTGGCTTAACGGTCTTTAAAAAAACTGAAAATTTTTTATTTTGACCTCAGCTGGCCAAAGTTTTGAATCAACAATTTGATTATAATTTTTTGAAAATCCAATTTTAAAATTAATGAAACGTAGTGATTGTATATAACCATTGCGAAAGTGGCCGATTTTTAGAAAAATTTCCTTTGTGCATTTTGGTCAAGTTTCCCAATTATTCTGGACCAAAATAAAACAACTCTGATGTACTACCTTTTCCTCCTGTTGTAGTGTCATTTAAAAAAGGATCAAACAATTTTACTCGCAAGCCATTTCTACTACAAATTGCTTATGCCATTAGTATTCATAGATGGCAGGGATAAACTCTCGATCAAGCAGTTGTCGATATTGGAGAAAAAGCATTTGCATTAGGAATGGCATTTGTAACACTCTCAAGGGTTCGTAGTATAAGTGGACTTTTTATCGAACCAGCTTTTTCTTATGATCGGCTTAAAAAAATAAATGACAAAAAGAGGAATTACACGCCAAGAATTACACACATCTCTCTAACAATGACAAAACGAAATATATCCATTTTTTTGAGACAACACAACATAATATCTTAATGAATTAAGATTGTGAGCTTTAGATCAAGTAAGTTTTCAAGAAGGCAACAACAACAACAACAACTCTGTATAGAGTCAATCACTTAGCTGACTAGACAGCCTGTTTCGGAAATCGCTACATTTTCCTCCTCTGTAGTCTTTGAGTGATTAAGCTGTGATCAGCTCACTGTTTAAACTAGCATATGAATGTGCAGATTTTGGAATTCATTCTTATGAATTATATGGCTGCTAATCATATGACTCTTCAAAGCAGTAGGCATTTATATATCACCGCCATCAACTCTATCAAGGGTTGCCATCTGTTCTAGTTGCTTCTTCATTTATTTCAATATTCATTGGTGTTCGATAGTTTGTCGAAATGCACCAAAGAAATGAAACGAGTTTTTGCTTCGCCAGAAGCTAGTGTTCTTTCTGAAAGGTGGCTATTTTCACAACCAAATGTTCAATTACACATGACTTTGACCGAAAAATCGATTAATTATTAGATTATTTAATTAATTTGACATTAATTAAACTTATTTGGCCGTGCTCCGCCATAGTTAAGTTAATTAGTATTTATGATCTATTGAATAATTACATGAATTAAGATTGTGAGCTTAGATCAAGTAAGTTTTCAAGAAGGCAACAACAACAACAACAACTCTGTATAGAGTCAATCACTTAGCTGACTAGACAGTCTGTTTCGGAAATCGCTACATTTGCCTCTTCAGTAGTCTTTACGTGATTAAGCTGTGATCAACTCACTGTTTAAACTAGCATATGAAAGTGCAGATTTTGGAATTCATTCTTATGAATTGTATGGCTGCAAATCATATGACTCTTCAAAGCAGTAGGCATTTATAGATCACCGCCATCAACTCTATCAAGGGTTGCCATCTGTTCTAGTTGCTTCTTCATTTATTTCAATATTCAATTATCATAATATCTTAATTTTTATTGTTTGGGAAAAGTTTATTGAAGCGAGCGACCCAACTTAAATATATCTTCAACGTACCGATTTATGTAGCCAGCTTACGCGTTTGCTAAGCAACTGCTTGTCATAGTTTATTTAGTTTGAATCACGGACGTGCTGATGGACCATGCACGTGATTATTATATTATAGATACGTGTACATGCACCTCCAAGGTGCTGTGGAGGAACTTGAAAGCTATGGGGATTGGTGAGAAACGTACTGATGAATGTAATGTTGACCCAGATATTTTAAATAATTACTTTCTCTCTAATTCTGTACTTACTTCTAGCAACCACATGGATTTCTCTGAATATGCTGTCCAGGAAAATTTTCAATTCTCCGCAGTAAGTGTGAATGATGTGAGAAAGTCGATAGTAAAAATTAAGTCAAATGCAATAGGTGAAGACCTTATATCATTAAAATTCTTAAAGTTTATTCTCTTGCAAGTCCTTAGCCCCCTTACACACATTGTAAATCATTGTATTACCACATCTTCGTTTCCGTCTTCATGGAAAGTTGCTCTTGTTATGCCGGTAGCAAAAAAACCAACTGCAAATGGGCCTAATGATTATAGGCCTATCAGCATTCTGTCTTGCCTGGTCAAAGTGTGTGAAGCACTTATGGCATATCAAATAGTAAATTTTTTTAATGATAGCAATTTATTATCTTCAATGCAATCTGGCTTCAGGGCTTTTCACAGTTGTGCCACTGCCACTGTTAAAATACTTGATGATATAAGAGCTTTTTATGATGAAGGACATATTACCCTCCTTTGCTTGCTTGACTTCTCAAAAGCATTTGATACTGTGAATCATTCTTTGTTGTGCTCGAAACTAAAGTTTATGTATGGTTTTAGTAGTAGTACTATACGACTCTTGAATAGCTATTTGTCAAACCGTGTTCAAAGAGTCAAGGTTGGTAATAAATATTCTGAATACAAATTTCTATCTAGTGGTGTTCCCCAGGGTTCAGTTCTTGGTTCCCTGCTGTTTGTAATTTTTATCAATTATATATTTAGAGTCTGCAAACATTCAACAATGCATGCCTATGCAGATGACGTGCAAATATATCTTTATAATAGAGTTGGTCTTCTAGATGACTTAGTGTACAGACTAAATGAGGATCTAGACTCTATAAATAAATGGGCAATTCGTAATTGTCTTAAGCTCAATCCTCTGAAATCAGTTGTGCTCCCTATAGCGAAAGGCAAAGTTTTTCATGAAGATATTCCTGGTTTATTTTTAGGTGCTGATAAGCTAAAATTAACAAGCAGTGCAAAAAGTCTTGGTTTTTATATAAATTCCTCTCTGACATGCTCTGATCATATTAATAGTGTGGTCCGAAAAATGTATTATGTGTTACGCAATCTTAGAGTGACAGCTGAATTCACACCCACTTGCTAGTAGTTCAACTTATTGTTCCCATATTCTCCTATTCAGAGCTAGTTTACAGTAAGCTGGATTCTAGCTCGCAACTAAAGCTACAGCTGGCATTCAATCATGCCATTCGATACGTATATGGACTTCGTAAGTTTGACCATATATCTGAATTCAACAAAAGCATCCTTGGTTGTGACCTAGTAAACTATATAAATTTCAGAAACTGCATTTTCTTACACAAGCTGATACATTCGAGAACACCATCCTATTTATATGAAAAGTTACAGTTTAGTCAATTGCAAAGAAGTCGTATGTAATTCGTCAAGATTATTTTTCGTTAATGCCATAAGATTGTGGAACAGTTTGCCAAGTAGTATTTAATCTATTCCTGAAGTAAGAATGTTTAGACAAGTCATTTTTTCCTATTTTTCAAATGAATATACTTTGTAACCATTTTCTCACCTTTTTCTGGTTTTATTACTTTATGTCTTCCTATGTCTCCTATATTTTCCCCTCTATCCTTTTTCCTTACGCTTTCCCCCCCACCTTGTTTTTCTTTACTTTAAGTTGACTTTTTTTTAGCTTTAAGTTTTTATTTTATAAGCATTAAACTTTGTTAGATTTTTAAGTTTAGATTTAAGTTTATACGCTTCCCTTTTTACCTTCCAAACTATAATGTATTATAAAAGAACTTGTTCATATTATACAAATAATGTTAAAATCAAATAAATAAAATAAAAAATAAATAAAAATTATTTGTACGGCGAGGGTGCATGTGGACGGCCACAAAAGCCCATCCCGCATCTCACCGAACTACTAGCGATGGCAAACCAGCGCGTGCAGCCCTGGTCAATCTAGTGTCAGCGGGTCACTTGACCGGAGCGATGGTGCCACCTCGGTGAGTAGGTAGCACAAGCCAGTCTGTTTAGAGGAAACTTGGGGCGTTCTAATCGGGTGCCCTCGAAACTAAATATACAGGGCTGCCACCTTAAAAGCTGACGACACCGCTCCAAACAACGAAAATTAAATTAAAGAAATTGTTTTAATAATTTTTGACGTTCGGTCACAGTGCCCGGTATGAAAACTTCGCACCGTTACAGGAGAGTTACTGTCTATATGAAAACAAAGAGTCGAAGACATCTGCTACATGGCAAAGATATCTGATCATTTCACACTGCGTGTTTTTATTGCAGTCTGTAATGTACTTATTATACAGCCATTCGCTGTGTGTTAAATACATTTTACAAGTAAGACGGATAATTTTATTCGATAAATAAATTTTAGTGAATCCGCATACGCTCACTCTAACCCGCACATGTACTCCATTTGCATACCCTACAAAATTCAATACATAGATTTTTTCATAGATGTCTCTGTACTTACTACATAACTAATTTTTTTAGAGTGGTTTTATTTAAATAGCTTTAGTTTTTTTTTAAGGATATATTAAAGTTTATACCAAAAGATTCTAAAAACTCATATTTAAACATACAATAACAATACAGTTCAAATACTACAGCTTTTTCGCACTTTTACAACACATGCTCATTTAAAGCCACAACTCAAAAAAACAAATTAAAAAATTTAACGCTTTTGATACAAGTGGCTCAAATATTGGAAAAAATTTACCTACCAATAAAGTAGTTGGGCTCAGGGACATTACTAGACGTCACAACTAACCATGCATAAATGTACTTAGATCTAATTATATAATGGTTTTTAGTCTACTTTTAAGTTGACCTTTCGACAAGTTAACATCAAATACGCTATAATTGTTAACAATGCGATAACAATGTACTCATGCGATTAATGGAGCTGTTAACATTTACTTTGTTCTACTAAATGGTAAATAAATCAAGTTGATAGCGTTTTTACTGCTTCTACTGTTAGTGTTAAAATTTATGAGGGAAAGAAGTTCTTGAGAACCGAATACACCATTAATGAGTTGGTGTAAGTAGACGACATTAGCAGATTTCCTTCTCTTACTTAAAAATTTATTTTTAATAATTTTAAATGTTCCTAATATGGAGGAATATTAATACCCTGTTTAGGTAAAACGAAGCCTTCGTGACAAGCTTCGTTCGTTTTCCGACGTGATCGTCCTAAATTGGGTCTTTGTAATTTTTTCTTGCGTCGTCGTCCAACATTACGTTGCTTACGTTTTTGAAATACTCCAACGTCAGTACTTGTCAAAAACATTATTGCCAGATTGTAAAAGTTCAGCATTTAGCGTAAAACTGACAAAAATCTTGAAAATTGTATACATATTACTAGCATTTTTTAATAGGTGGCAATACATTTGCATCAGCTGTTTTGGTTATTGAATTGTTGACTTTTGGTAGAAATGAAACTGTTTTTTAATTGATTGTGATAGCTTCTGTTCTTAAATAGATTGTGTGCACTTCTTTGAGGAGGACCGTAGAAGTTTACTTTAGCAGATGGGCGTTCCATTTTTCATCTGCTTTTGCTTTACTAGCTCCAAATCTGTTAATAGCATCTTCCATTTTCAGAACGATAATAATTTTGCTCTCGTCAAATTGTGACGTCTCGTTCGGATTTTTTTGCTTACAAAGACCCAACTTTATACTGAGGTTACGTCTTCGTTCGTTACTGAGTCAGCTGTGTTCGTTTGTGTCTGACATTCTTCATACATGGATCGAAAACAGCTGATTGCCGCCTGTTGGACGATGCTTTCGTGAAATAGACGCATCGTTTGTTTTACCTAAACAGGGCATAAAAGTGTTGTTCTATTTAAGCCTCTCAGAGAAAACCGAAAAAAGCGAGCAATTCCAACCAAGGCTTGCATAGACCACTACACTGCTTTTAGGAGGAACGTATGCATTAATAACATATGTATATAATGTGGTGGATCGTTTTGTTCAGGCGTAAAAAACACGTTTTTCGACACTTATATTCTAAATGCTGGATTCAAGAAGATTTTAAATTCAAATGAATATCGAAATCGGTTTGAGATTCTGACAGCGCTCTTGATTTAAAAGAATTACTTTTTCGTCAAAAATCAATGGTTTCTTCGCCGTAAATATATATCAAACTGAAATAACTACCCAAAAATAGGGTGCAAATTAAAGATATCTGGGGCCCCGAAGTTGTGAATTACAATATTGTTAGATTCGAGATTTTTTTAGTGTAACAGTGCTTAGATTTTGGTCAAAATTTTGGGAACTTTTCAAAAAAATCGGTGTAAATACGCTATTTTTTGTAAGTTTTAGAAAATTTTGTATTTTTAAAAAGACTTGATGTAATCTATTGATATACATATAAGAAAAAAAATTCAATAAAGTAGAATTACTGAAAATTAAATATGATGTTTTTACTTTCTGATATTCCCGTAATAGTATTAACAGTTATAGAAAATGTTTTTTTTTTCCTCCGATAAATGAGTTCTCAAAAAAATCAAATTATGTAAGTGAGCATTAAAGCATATCTGCTGAATTTTTTGTTGTTTTTTAATGGAATGTATGAACTTTTGTTTTTACCTACATGGACAGACTACGAGCCTATTATCAATACTTTCTATATGTATATCAAGAAATCTTTGTGAGCAAGTGAATTCAAGTTGCGTACGCAAAAATTGAGATTTTGCTGACAAGGCGTTCCATTTTCTTTCTTTTGATATATTTTTCTTATACACATGCGCAACGTCAAGAAATACATTATTTACGCGAAGGTGCGATTTTGATTGGCCATTGGAACTCTACCAAAAATGATTTATTCCCGTATGAGTCACATCTCTCTACGATTAGCCACGCCATCCAAGTCAAGTTAAGTCGATTGCGCACACAGAGCCAAACCAGCTGAATTAACGAATATGTAGTAAGAGTCTGCATAAGCTACAAAAATACAGCCATACATCTGCGATGCACTGACTTGTGTCTTACTCATATGCACGAATACGCACAGCTCAATTGGCTTACTCAATTTTTAAAACGATAATTAACATTTTTCTGAATTTTGATGAGTAGTTTTACAAAAAAGAATTATCGGCAGCTATTGCGTGCTATTTATTAACAAAGAGTTATTCACATGAATGAGAGGTTTTCAACATTTCTGAAATATATTTTTTGTCATAAGCTGCAATAAAATCATGTAATAACATTTTTTTTTAGAACGCATAAGCAAATAAATGTTTACATTCAAGTAAAAGATGAAAATGTATGAACTGGTGCATTCACCACTTCATGCTAGAACCAGATATTTAGGGAGGGCATTGTTTCTAGAAAGCAAATAAAACGCAATGTTAAGAATTCGAAAAAAAAGAACAAAGAATTTGAAAGTCGAAGTGCCAAACAAAAAAATTATATAACAAATAAATTTAAAACAGCTGAAAAGAACAGATTTCAAGATGACTTCAAAAAAGGTACTAGAGATTTAAAAATAAATTGTTACATTAGGGCAAACTTCAAAATGAAAAGCACTTATTTAAATTAAAAATAAAGAAATGTAAATCGTCTGAAAAGGGCGTGGGTATTAAGATAGAGGTAACAAAAACACGTACACTTTTTGCATTTTCTTGTGTCTTAAGGACATTGTCGGACATTCCGCCACTAGCTGGCAAAAAGCTTTCGTTGTCACCATGCTTTTTTATGGCAGCATTTTATTCTTGCAACTGTTGGAATGCCCACCAATGCTTCAGGATCATTACTTTCTTATGTAGAAAGAAAAAAGGTAAACATTTTGAGTAAATTAACTCCAAACACAATAAAGTAGTTAAAGGAAATAACACAAACACACGGCATTTTGCAGGTTTATGAGTAATCTAAATTTTCTAATGTTTTTTGTACACATCATAAATATTTTTATAAACAAGTCTTTAAACAAGTGTTACGAAGAGTAATGCAAGTAAAATATTACTTATCTTTGTCTTGAGACGTGTTAATTATTGACACTATAGTAAGTGGCAATACAAATTTTCCGCTTAAATTTAAAAATTTTACACTTAAAATTATATCCATTAAAATTTTTCATGTGGTGGCCGTAGCCTTTTGGTAAAGTACGTAGCCCATAAGCTAAAGAACCGCGGTCAAATCACAGTTCAGACAAAATGTTTTTGAATTGAATTAATATTTCTGTTCGGCCGCCACCTTTCTCTGCCAGCTGACAATGGTCAGCCTGAGAGAGACTTAAAATTGGCATGTAAAGTTCCTTGTGAACATAAGCCGTTCGGAGTCGGCATAAAACTCGTAGGTTCAGTTCTCGATCATTAAGGGTTAGCAAATTTAAAAAACGCATTATACAATTGATCAATAGAAGCTAGGTCAAAACCTTCGAAAGGCAGAAAAGAGCCAGTTTATTTTTTTAATTTTTCATAATATGAATTTAGCCGAGAGGCTTTTGTAATTTTTAAATACAAATACTAAACATCACTTGTGTTTACGTTAAATAACTTTAAGCCAAAAACCTAATAAAAAAAACAAAGTCAAAAGAATTAGAAAAATATTAGGTGCATGTGCATAAAAATAGTTAAAAAAAGTAAAGCTGTGAGGGGACTGCCGACCGAAGCGAAAACTATATATAAAATGTTAGCATTCCCTGGAATACTTTGTCCTGCCACGGACCTCTTTACTGCTTTATAAAAATTTTCATGCTTATCGGAAAAAATTTTTATAATATCACTCCCTCAGACTTTGATTATATCTTTCAAAATATTTTTTATTCAGATAGCATTTTTATTTTATAATTACACCAAACTATATTATTACATTTAAATTGAATATTGCTGATATAAAAATAAAATACAGGTAGCACTATTGAATGAAAAATAATCCTCATAAACCTTAATAAATTTTCTATTTTTTTTATATGATATTTTGCTTGATTCGTCTTGAAGTCTCTTTTAATGCCTGCATTTGAGATCTTGCTACAAGGAAATAGAAAACATAGTAGAAAACTGCAGTTTCTTTTCTGCCCCCGATCCGGTTCATCATTAATGCACATTATTTTCGTCTTTTATCATTTTATTATGTTTTAAATTATTGGTATTAATATAAAAAACAGAGTAACACATAAACAGAAATATAAATTAAACTTATTTAAATAATTAATGTACACATAAAAAACGTATACATAGAATTTGTATTTACATAAATTTCATTGAATTTTATTAACATTATTTTCACTATTTGCGTCATTAATAATTGAATTATATTCTAAAAAAGATAGAAAGGCGTATGGTAGCTGAAATAAGAAACAAAAAATTTTTGGGCGATGCAGTCCCAGTCATGATAAAATTATTATTAGATAGCCTTGACAACTGCTTATTTTTTCACGAGCTGCGACCATCGAATTTCACACAAAAGAAAACAATATAAAGTGCGTGTGTCACACGCATTGGCAGCTCTCAGCGGAGTCAATAGTTGGCAACTGTTTTTTTTTAATTTGAGTGAGAAACCTTTACAATTAAATGATCCATTCACAACAGGTGACTCCTCTGAATGCGGTCAATGAGTGTGACACACGTTCTCTATTTTGTTTTCTTTTGTTGGACATTCGATGGTTGAAACACGAAATGTCACTCCTACCCATGAAATAAAGACATACAGATAGTGTACTCCGTGAGCAAAAAATGAAATCTTCTGCGCACTACGTCACTCGGGTTTGTCAGCTGTAACACGTGGTGCATACATACAAAAGAAAATGTGAAAAAGCAAAAAGTAAACACAAGCAGCAAGCAGCACTATTGCAAGCATTTAAGAAATATTACATTAATTTAATTCAATTTCTAATATTGTGTACTATAAATTAAATTATAATTTTCAATTATATTTTATGTAATCAAAATAGTACTAAAGTTTTAGATACTTTTGATGAGAATAACAACGATTTTAATTCGAGCCAAAAAATGAATTTAAAATTTTTTCAACAAACGAAACAACAAACGAGAAGAACAAGAAAATGAAAACAAAGAAGCAATCAAAGTACTGTCAAGCACATCAAGTAACGTAGCTATTTTTTTTTGTGTAGGAGAACAAATAGGAGAAAACACCCCTATTATATATGCATTTCTTTTCAATAATAGTACTGAAAAATATATTTGCTTAAATTTATTTATAAATATATATATAATGTAATTTATTTCATATCAATAAACAAAGTTTCAATTGAAAATATCGATATTTATTCATCGCTATAAATAAATTATCCCCTTTAAATATATTGCAACTACGTTTTTATTAAGCCAAGCTCGCACTACGTCACAACAAAGATGGCGGACATGCGCAATACTTTATCTGTAGTTTTTTGTATCATGACTAATACCTATTACCTTTGCTATTACTTATTATACCATGGTCCCAGTCAGAGAGTATGCTGTCGACATTTATAAAACTACAAATGTTTTTATGATGGTCATGAAACTCAAACACACGCTCTTTGATATTGGCTACCAGGCGCTCAGCAAATGCAGCAAGCATAGCAAAATTAGACAAGGTAGTGTTAGGGCGGAGAGCCGGTGACCGAAACTGTCAAAATGAAGTTGACATTTCATACAAAATCTGCAATCAATGAGAATGTAATATGAAAGCAAGAATTGAAAAAAATATCAAAATGGATGAGTTTGACTGTTATGGTCACTTAGAAAGAGAGCACATTCAGCCCTTACACTAATTTATCTAGTTCTACTATGGCAGCAAGAAACCATCAATAATTTTATCTGCTGACAAATTGTTCCTTCAAATGATAGAATTACCAGGTAGTATTGATCGCTACTTTTACTCGTTACTTTGTGCATATAGTGTCAAAAAAAAGTATTGCAATCACACCAAGAAGTAAAAGGGGATTTTTTGGTCCTTACTTTTGTCATGATCTCTACATATGCATATGAAGTAAGTAATATTTCTGCTGCTAGTAACTTCTGTTAAATTCTATGCCAGAGACTACTTTTAAATTTTGAGAAGTTTATAATATAGGCGTCCTTATTTTTATCAAATTTTTTAATTTATTTATTAATCAGTCAAACATTAAAACGTTAAACCATTTTCTTCATATTGTTTTTCTTATACAGAAATCTAATTTTTGATGCAGTGAGGCAAAAAATTTGCTATTTATCAATGTTTATCACTTAGCTTATATCAAGTTCAAAGACAAGATAAATAATTCTTTGTCGTTTACACATTTCAAATAATACAAGAAGCAACATTGTTTGCACCTACTCGCTTCATTTTGACACTATATGCCCAAAATGACAGTTTATCCCCAGCTGATTTTCAGCGAATAATAATACCTGGTAATTCTATCATGGTTCCTTCATAAAGAAATCATGAAGGATATTTACAGTTTTTCTTTCAATGTATATGTAGATCTGTAGCTGAACTAAAATACGTTTCCAACAACAATTACCAAGCAAATCTACTACAACAACAGAGAAGAGCAGTATCACATCGGTTGCGCATCGTTAGAGGGATGAACCGCAAAATCTCAAGTGGAGGCATCAAAAGAGACTCCACGGCCAGTCAAACAAAAACCAATTATCAAAAATTTTAAATTTATATTATTTTAGCCAGCTAGCTCTACATATACATTGAAAAAAAACAGTAGCATTCAAAGTTTCGCAGTGGAGCAAAGGGAGGGGAAAGAACGATGCATCAGCAGAGGAACTTATTGATGGTTGCTTGCTACATTTGCTGAGCGCCAAGGCATATTAACCAGGTAGGCTCTATAGAAGAGACGCTCTCAAAATTTGAAATCTTGTTCTTCTTCACATTGTGAATTGAAATGCTTGTCACAATCAGCTGTTTCACAAATTCAAGATCAGGGTCGTGTGCACTATTTTGTTTGCTTACTTAATGCCTTAGTGCAATACATGTGTTAATATGGGTTGCAGTGCATACTTTTTGTGTTTAAATTTAAAAAATTTTATTTTTCAAATGCAGAATTAACTTTAGAATTAAGTACTTAAATAAGCACCTTAAAATTGAAAAACAACAAAAATCTTTAGAAAATAAAAAACTATCAAAAGAGTTGCAATAGTAATAACATCCCACTTTTATTTCAAAGAAGTTCACTTAAAATAATTGTGAATATTATTTATTGGGGAGATTCCGATTATCGTGGAATCCAAGCTCTGAAAATGCCGTCTCTGAAAATAAGACCGGTAGATCAAACCGAGTTTACGTGGCGACCGTAGCCTAGTGGGTAGAGCTAAAGAACCGCGGTAGCCCGGGTTCGAATTCAGCTCAGACAGAAAGTTTTTTCAATTGAATTAATTTTTCTGTTTGGTCGTCACCTTTCTGCAGACAATGGCAAGCCTCAGAGAGTAAAAATTGCCATGTAAAGCTTCTTGAGAACATAAGCCGATCGGAGTCGGCATAAAACTCGTAGGTCCAGTTCTCGGTCAATTGCTCCAAAGAAGCTAGGTCAAAGTCCTTCCAAGGGCAGAAATGGCCAGTTTATTATTATTATTATTATTATTATTATTATTATTATTATTATTATTATTATCATTATTATTATTACTTTTATTATTATTATTATTATTATTATTATTATTATTATTATTATTATTATTATTATTATTATTATTATTATTATTATTATTATTATTATTATTATTATATTATTATTATTATTATTATTATTATTATTATTATTATTATTATTATTATTATTATTATTATTATTATTATTATTATTATTATTATTATTATTATTATTATTATTATTATTATTAATATCATTATTATTATTATTATTATTATTATTATTATTATTATTATTATTATTATTATTATTATTATTATTATTATTATTATTATTATTATTATTATTATTATTATTATTATTATTATTATTATTATTATTATTATTATTATTATTATTATTATTATTATTATTATTATTATTATTATTATTATTATTATTATTATTATTATTATTATTATTATTATTATTATTATTATTATTATTATTATTATTATTATTATTATTATTATTATTATTATTATTATTATTATTATTATTATTATTATTATTATTATTATTATTATTATTATTATTATTATATTATTATTATTATTATTATTATTATTATTATTATTATTATTATTATTATTATTATTATTATTATTATTATTATTATTATTATTATTATTATTATTATTATTATTATTATTATTATTATTATTATTATTATTATTATTATTATTATTATTATTATTATTATTATTATTATTATTATTATTATTATTATTATTATTATTATTATTATTATTATTATTATTATTATTATTATTATTATTATTATTATTATTATTATTATTATTATTATTATTATTATTATTATTATTATTATTATTATTATTATTATTATTATTATTATTATTATTATTATTATTATTATTATTATTATTATTATTATTATTATTATTATTATTATTATTATTATTATTATTATTATTATTATTATTATTATTATTATTATTATTATTATTATTATTATTATTATTATTATTATTATTATTATTATTATTATTATTATTATTATTATTATTATTATTATTATTATTATTATTATTATTATTATTATTATTATTATTATTATTATTATTATTATTATTATTATTATTATTATTATTATTATTATTATTATTATTAATATTATTATTATTATTATTATTATTATTATTATTATTATTATTATTATTATTATTATTATTATTATTATTATTATTATTATTATTATTATTATTATTATTATTATTATTATTATTATTATTATTATTATTATTATTATTATTATTATTATTATTATTATTATTATTATTATTATTATTATTATTATTATTATTATTATTATTATTATTATTATTATTATTATTATTATTATTATTATTATTATTATTATTATTATTATTATTATTATTATTATTATTATTATTATTATTATTATTATTATTATTATTATTATTATTATTATTATTATTATTATTATTATTATTATTATTATTATTATTATTATTATTATTATTATTATTATTATTATTATTATTATTATTATTATTATTATTATTATTATTATTATTATTATTATTATTATTATTATTATTATTATTATTATTATTATTATTATTATTATTATTATTATTATTATTATTATTATTATTATTATTATTATTATTATTATTATTATTATTATTATTATTATTATTATTATTATTATTATTATTATTATTATTATTATTATTATTATTATTATTATTATTATTATTATTATTATTATTATTATTATTATTATTATTATTATTATTATTATTATTATTATTATTATTATTATTATTATTATTATTATTATTATTATTATTATTATTATTATTATTATTATTATTATTATTATTATTATTATTATTATTATTATTATTATTATTATTATTATTATTATTATTATTATTATTATTATTATTATTATTATTATTATTATTATTATTATTATTATTATTATTATTATTATTATTATTATTATTATTATTATTATTATTATTATTATTATTATTATTATTATTATTATTATTATTATTATTATTATTATTATTATTATTATTATTATTATTATTATTATTATTATTATTATTATTATTATTATTATTATTATTATTATTATTATTATTATTATTATTATTATTATTATTATTATTATTATTATTATTATTATTATTATTATTATTATTATTATTATTATTATTATTATTATTATTATTATTATTATTATTATTATTATTATTATTATTATTATTATTATTATTATTATTATTATTATTATTATTATTATTATTATTATTATTATTATTATTATTATTATTATTATTATTATTATTATTATTATTATTATTATTATTATTATTATTATTATTATTATTATTATTATTATTATTATTATTATTATTATTATTATTATTATTATTATTATTATTATTATTATTATTATTATTATTATTATTATTATTATTATTATTATTATTATTATTATTATTATTATTATTATTATTATTATTATTATTATTATTATTATTATTATTATTATTATTATTATTATTATTATTATTATTATTATTATTATTATTATTATTATTATTATTATTATTATTATTATTATTATTATTATTATTATTATTATCATTATTATTATTATTATTATTATTATTATTATTATTATTATTATTATTATTATTATTATTATTATTATTATTATTATTATTATTATTATTATTATTATTATTATTATTATTATTATTATTATTATTATTATTATTATTATTATTATTATTATTATTATTATTATTATTATTATTATTATTATTATTATTATTATTATTATTATTATTATTATTATTATTATTATTATTATTATTATTATTATTATTATTATTATTATTATTATTATTATTATTATTATTATTATTATTATTATTATTATTATTATTATTATTATTATTATTATTATTATTATTATTATTATTATTATTATTATTATTATTATTATTATTATTATTATTATTATTATTATTATTATTATTATTATTATTATTATTATTATTATTATTATTATTATTATTATTATTATTATTATTATTATTATTATTATTATTATTATTATTATTATTATTATTATTATTATTATTATTATTATTATTATTATTATTATTATTATTATTATTATTATTATTATTATTATTATTATTATTATTATTATTATTATTATTATTATTATTATTATTATTATTATTATTATTATTATTATTATTATTATTATTATTATTATTATTATTATTATTATTATTATTATTATTATTATTATTATTATTATTATTATTATCATTATTATTATTATTATTATTATTATTATTATTATTATTATTATTATTATTATTATTATTATTATTATTATTATTATTATTATTATTATTATTATTATTATTATTATTATTATTATTATTATTATTATTATTATTATTATTATTATTATTATTATTATTATTATTATTATTATTATTATTATTATTATTATTATTATTATTATTATTATTATTATTATTATTATTATTATTATTATTATTATTATTATTATTATTATTATTATTATTATTATTATTATTATTATTATTATTATTATTATTATTATTATTATTATTATTATTATTATTATTATTATTATTATTATTATTATTATTATTATTATTATTATTATTATTATTATTATTATTATTATTATTATTATTATTATTATTATTATTATTATTATTATTATTATTATTATTATTATTATTATTATTATTATTATTATTATTATTATTATTATTATTATTATTATTATTATTATTATTATTATTATTATTATTATTATTATTATTATTATTATTATTATTATTATTATTATTATTATTATTATTATTATTATTATTATTATTATTATTATTATTATTATTATTATTATTATTATTATTATTATTATTATTATTATTATTATTATTATTATTATTATTATTATTATTATTATTATTATTATTATTATTATTATTATTATTATTATTATTATTATTATTATTATTATTATTATTATTATTATTATTATTATTATTATTATTATTATTATTATTATTATTATTATTATTATTATTATTATTATTATTATTATTATTATTATTATTATTATTATTATTATTATTATTATTATTATTATTATTATTATTATTATTATTATTATTATTATTATTATTATTATTATTATTATTATTATTATTATTATTATTATTATTATTATTATTATTATTATTATTATTATTATTATTATTATTATTATTATTATTATTATTATTATTATTATTATTATTATTATTATTATTATTATTATTATTATTATTATTATTATTATTATTATTATTATTATTATTATTATTATTATTATTATTATTATTATTATTATTATTATTATTATTATTATTATTATTATTATTATTATTATTATTATTATTATTATTATTATTATTATTATTATTATTATTATTATTATTATTATTATTATTATTATTATTATTATTATTATTATTATTATTATTATTATTATTATTATTATTATTATTATTATTATTATTATTATTATTATTATTATTATTATTATTATTATTATTATTATTATTATTATTATTATTATTATTATTATTATTATTATTATTATTATTATTATTATTATTATTATTATTATTATTATTATTATTATTATTATTATTATTATTATTATTATTATTATTATTATTATTATTATTATTATTATTATTATTATTATTATTATTATTATTATTATTATTATTATTATTATTATTATTATTATTATTATTATTATTATTATTATTATTATTATTATTATTATTATTATTATTATTATTATTATTATTATTATTATTATTATTATTATTATTATTATTATTATTATTATTATTATTATTATTATTATTATTATTATTATTATTATTATTATTATTATTATTATTATTATTATTATTATTATTATTATTATTATTATTATTATTATTATTATTATTATTATTATTATTATTATTATTATTATTATTATTATTATTATTATTATTATTATAAGTTTTCAAAAAAATTTCAAATTAACCAAATCCTTAGACTATTTCACATTTTATAGCTGCTTGTAAGTAAAAGTAGAATATTTTCTTAAATAAAACCGGTATTTTCTCAAAAACTACCGTTATTACTACGAATTATGGAGAGTAAATTAAGACTGAAAATTCGTCTTTCATTTGGTGTATAATATTTATGATTTATTTATTCTCGGTTGAAATAATTTCATAATTGCAGAAATATTTAAGATTTAACTCGTACAAAAATAAGACAAAAAGAATCATGATTTCCCAATTTACGGAATGTTTATTTTAAATCATGTTAATTCTATTTTTATACTATATTTGGTGAATTTATACTGTAAAAATACCTTTGAAATTTGTTTATTTTTGTTTTTAGTATGTAGAGTAAATTTTATCTATAATTTTGGGATACTTTGTCTAATATCTTGTGATATATAAAAAAAAAATATACATTTACATATCAACTAAATGGTTTAATTAAAGGCTTTTCAATAAGAAATTTTTTTTGCATATTAATAACGCGACTTTAGGAGAAAATAATGGGTTTATCAGTAATAAAAAGTAAATATGATAAGAAATCTCTAATATAATGAAAATTTTTTTTTTAAATATATATGGTGTGTATTTTTTCTGCCAGATAATTTAATTCCCTTTCAAATAACGTGTAAATATTTAAAATCGGTTGGTTATTGGCAAAGATATAGATGTTTTCTGAATAGATTTTTGTTTCGAAAAAAAATTTAAAAATCGATATATCGATAATTCCTTTCGTATATCTTATTTTCTCAATGAGTACTTTAAAACTGAACTTTCAAATCTTGGCGTCCCGGTAATCGGAATCGTGCCTATTGATTTATTGCAACTTTATATATGATACAAAATAGTAATGTAGAAGTATGCATACTTAAGTACTAAAGTATAACTACCATAGTACTACATCTGGCAACTATGGGTGTAAGCTCAAATTTTTTCGTTGTCGTATTGTCGAAAAGGAATCAAAACAAACGCAGAATATAAGGGGTACTTTTTAAAGTCTCTCCGTATCGGACCTACCTGGTTAATATGCCTTGCTGAACCAGTGTAAATAAAACTGTAAAATGCCGAGGAAGTGTTCAATTTGCAAAAAAGCAAAAAAACAAGTGTAACCAAAAATCAACAGCAAAAAATGAACGTAAAGAAACTCTATATGAACAGCTGATTTTGGCAACTAGCTCGCTTTTCTCTGCTTTCTACTTCATTTCTCTCCGAGTCGGCCCTACCTGGTTATTCTGCCATGCTCGCTGTCTGTATTGATGACGAGAGTTACTCGGAAAATCACGATGACGCAAACCAAATATTTACCCTCCACCAAAATCGTTCAACGCGCCTAAAGAAGTTTTCACTCCAAAAATGAAGTGCATACCAAGTTTTAAAAAAAAAATAATAAGCTTTAAGTGTTTTTTTATTACTTTTTTGATTAAATACTGCGAAAAAGTGTTGTAAAACGCTTCTCCAACTATCGGGCTTTTGAGCGAGTTCTAAAACATCATCAATCGGTACGAAACTTTTTAGATATTAGTCTTATGTCAAATCGAATATTTTTAGCCTATGCTGTAACAATTTGAGCAAAATACCACCACTTTAATAAAAACACCTACAAAAATTATCTAGAGCTGTAAAATTGCTCAAAGAACTTTAAACGAAACACATACAAATTTTTAACAATAACACAGGTTTACAAAATAAGTGTCAACTTTTGAACCAGAGAAGATGAATGTCCGCAGTCCGTTTCAGGTCCATTCAAGTTTTGGAGATATAGGAAAAAATGAGAAAAAAAGGTTTTTACCGTTAGTCGGACTATATCTTTTTAACGTTTTGGAAATGATAAAATAATTCTTAAGCCATAAACAATGAAATTTACACTAAAATTTCAAAGATTGTCTATCCGACAAAAAATAAGTTTTTGAAACTGTATGGAAAGATAAAATAAGTAACACGGGTGTAAATCTGCATTAAATGTGAAATTTTGAAGGCCAATATTTTCAAAACTGCAAAATATAATGAATTTGAGTAAACAGAAATGGCTGCATCTAATATTACTTAGTCAAGACCTTAAAAGGCGATTGAAATTGGCCAAGCCGATGCGTTTAAAAGATATGGTCTAATTAACAGAAAAAGAACCGTATACATATTTTTGCCTATATCTAAAATCTTGACCTGATAGAAAACGGATTTTAATTAAGCGCACGAAAATACATACATATAGATCTACTTTCCTCGATTGCATTTAAAACATTCACCTGCACAATCACGAAATCACTTTTCAATCAAAGAATGACGCTGATCAAGAATATGTATGCACTTTTATACCGGCCACGCCTTCTTTTGTACGTTACAAACGTTTTCACAATATACTTTGACTTCTTCAGGTGTAGGGTATTTACAGATTCGGGATCGCTCATTAAAAAAACAAACAAACAAAATAGTAAGCGACTAAAAACTGCTACCAAGAAGTATAGACAGCTACTGAAACTTCGTTTCTTTCCTTTTGTTTTTAAACTCAAAAAAATAAGCGCGTCATATATATTTTTACGTATAAACGATATTTTTAAAGTCTTGGAGTACACCAGTGCAATGGGAAAAAATTGTTAGACCAGGAAGGTACAGGATATTTAAAATTTTTTCATTATTTTAGTTAGCTGATGTCAAGTCTGTTATCACAACACTCCTGAAGAGGTAGGGTAATAAAATTTTTTAAAACGTTTGTAACGTACAAAAAGAAGCGTGGCCTGTATAAGAAAAGTATATATATTCTTGATTAGCGTTATTCCCTGAGTTAAAAGTGGTTTCGCGTTTGCGCATTTGATTGTTTTAATTCAAATGATTTTGATATTTATATATCAGATTATGCATGCAGGACTATGGCGTGCATTGCAAAATTAGCACATTTACAGACAAATTTGCTATGAACGCATTTAAATGTGAAATAAGCTATTTCTTATAGCTTTAGAGCTTATTGCTTTACTTCATAAGTCATATATCAATCAGATCTGGTAATGATACATAGAAAGAATCAGCACAGGCAGCCTTTTTTTAAAATTCAGTTAGAAAGAGAACCTACAGTTATAAAACAGTATTGTTATCTGTCCTTATTTCTTCGCTGTAAAGTTCTTCTGCTTTACTTATTATTTCAAAAGAATATTGTGAACTTTTTTTTCACAAAAGTATTTTTGTTGCGAAAATATTGTAAAAATAAAACATTCTTTGAACAAGTGAGTAGCCTTCATTAAATTAGGAAATCCTGCACCCTTACGAAAAAGTAACAGTAGAACTTTATATTGTCGGCAAAAGTAAGCTGAAACAAATTGTGCGAGATAGAACAAATTGAGCCGAACGAATTCGTCGGTTTTTTGAATTTGTTGAAAATGTTGTTATGAATAATTTTTTTGATGCTTTTGTGTTTTGTGTTTTTATGTTGCTAATATATTAGAACGTAATTTTACTTTTTAATTAATGGCTTATATAAGTGAATCAAGTGCGAAAATAGCTGAAAATAATTAAAGCTTTTATAAGGGGTTCTTTATTCAATTCATAAAATAAAAAATATTCGAAGGTGAATACAATATTGCTAACCTTTTTTTAAATTCAACGTTGTTTTTTTTGCTGTGTTCAAAAGTTCAGTGATGGGCGTCTGCGTGGCGAGACTAGGAACAGAAACTCAAAATTGTCAACGAACTGACAACGCTGCTGAATTGCGAATAAGGGTTTGTGTCTACACTACACAAAAAACATAGCTGAGCTTTTTTTAAGTAACCCAGAAGTTCATAAGTGTTGCCAAATTTTAATTCTAAAAGTCACCAAAAAGGTGAAAAAAGTACTTTTTCCTCAAAAGTGCACCAGATTTATTAGATTTTAAATTTATTACTAAACAATAAATTAAATTCTAAGCCTAACCATATTCTTAATTGTCAATTGTTTTATTTTTTTAATAGATCCCTCCGATACTAAAATAAGCACAAAAAATGCGTTAGGCACCAAACCTCATGTGTCTTGCACCAAAATTTTCAAAATGCACTAAATCTGGTGGAAAATGCACCAAGTTGGCGACAGTCTGAACAATGCGAAAATTGTTCAAATATTTATTTAAAATATATAATTCTCCCGAAAGTTTTTCATAATGTTAGAAAACAAAATAATTTTAAAAATATAATAATTCAAAACGAAGACAGAAATTTTTCTAATAGTTTATTATATCGCAGGCCTAGAACCAAAAACAACATATACATCTACTGTCAAAAAATAGCAGAAAGCATTAATACAAAAAATAAAATAAAAAAAGAGTTTTTAGAAAAATCAGTTCGTTTTTATTTTAAAAATATCGAGCCATAACCGCAAAACAAGTGTAACCAACAAATACAAAATTTTACAGGAGAAGCTATTTTCTAGCTTTGTCAGCATTAGCAATACAAGTTAACTCGACTTTTCTGATCGGTATAACTTAAGAACGGTTTGACTTAGAGCTCTGAAATTTTTGGAGTCGATGGGTTTGTTATAGTACTATCGTTTGTCATTTAAAAGTGAATTTTGGATTTCGTGTTGGTTACACTTTTTTTGCGGTTATGGCCCGATATGCTTAATTTAATTCAAAAGAATTAAAAAGAACAAACAAAAATTTAAGAAAATTAAAACAAAAATTAAATAGAATAAAGTTTCCCAGGTTATTAATTTTTTTGAATAGATCCTATTCAAAAATAAGGCGGTTAAAATAATATCAGTTCATAACAAATGGTCATTATAATAAATGTTTTTGTCAATAAAAAATACAAAAGGGTTCTTGAAAAACTTTTTTTAAGAACACACGAGCTGAACATACCGGGCACTGCTATTATTTTGGATTAAAAGATGTTGTTCAACAGAACAGCGAAATAACAAAGAACCGTTATTTCATTTAAAAATTTTGAGACTCAATTATTTTGAGCAGTTCTCAAGTAACCGAGAGAAAAATAACATTATTGTTCTGTTGTCTGATTTAAATTTTTATTAATTAGTGTTACGCACTGCTATTATTTTGACCGAAGTTGTATATACAACAACAAAACACTTAAAAGACAACTTATCTATACTTATGAAAGGCTTATTTTTTATGATAGAAACTTTTTATTGAGTTTTGTGTCAAAATTTAGCAATTTTTTTCAGATAAGTCATATGTATTAAAGAGCGTGGAAAATGGAAATTGAAAAAAAATATGCAACAAAAATAACTTTTGGACTATTTTTTGAGCAAAAATTCAATATTTTAAAGGTTTTGTGAAAACAATATAAAACATTGAATGGGTTCATCTTTTCTCATTTCTCCAAATTCACTTAATTGAGCTTTCAGACAAAGGAAATTTGATGAACATCGATTTGAAAATATCAGAGATGCTAATTTGCAAATTAAAAAATTGCAATTTCAATCGGTTTTTTCTCGTCCTAATTCTCAAGAAAATGTGTTATATATGAGAAAATCTATAGATTTCAAGATGTCACAATAATTTTGATGTTATAATAACGAAAATTTTCAATATACTAGATTTGTACTATGTACAAAATATTTTCAAAAAATCTTTCGTTTACCGTTATTTTTATTAATTAAGGACTTTTCATAAAAAAAGCGTTGTACTGAAAAAATCTTTAGTTTTCGAGATATATCCAAAAGTTTCATGTCATAATAATGGAAGTTTTTCAAAACTTAAGAAGAATATATTCATGTTTAGAATCTAAGTTAAAAAGGTTACATTTTTGAATTACAAATCTAAAAAATGTTTTACAAATATTTTTTTTAATTCTGTTATGCAGGACTTATTATAATATCAAAATACAGGAAAAGCCAAGCAACTTTATGTTACCATTACAATTACTGTAAGAAGGTTATTCAAATAAACTAAAGTACCTAATTTTTTAATATTTTTACCATATTTTCATTACTAAACAAACGGAAATATTTTTATATTTGGCATTTGAAGATAAAAAAAAATACTTTAATTTCAAGATTTGAAATTTGTATATGGTATTTAGTATTTTTATCGCAGGCAAAGCAGCGGGTATTTGCTAATATTATATATATACATAAAAAAAATTCAACAAAAGCTGACAATCGAAAAAAGTAATAAGAATAATTAATTCTTAAATTTTTTCCATCGTTTGCATGGGTTTGAATCAAAGTGCGTTTCCTAAAATAACAGACTAAAAGCAAGTTCACCCTCTCTCTCTGTCTCTAGTGACTTGAAAATCATTTTTGTTGTTATTTTTTTTTTTTTTAAAAACTCTAAAATTGCACTTTTGTATAAAACTTAAAATTTTTTGTATAAAATTGCACTTGATTGTATAAAAACTTAATCCGTTTCTTAAAGGTCCATTTCCAGTAGATTATAGTTGTTAAAAGCTCACCAGCATCATCTAGACTCCCGATTCGGAAGTTTTAACCGTAGCACAGAATATTGAGAAAAAAAACCAAGAAAGGTCGATGTAAGAAACCGCATAAAAGAAATTCACTTATTTACACTGCCTTTTAGACAAAATTATAACAAAACAAATAAGAACTGTCAACAAGCCCTTTACATAATAAAAGTACGATCTTCTTAGACAACTGCAAGTGCAATCACAACCCCATTAAGAAGCATTCACTTTATTCTAAGTCTTAATTGGCTTTTAAATGTAATATTTTTTTTTCATTTCGTGTTATTCTATTCATTGTTACAGTTATCTCTAAATATTTCGTAACAATTTTTATGAACTCTTTAAGTTAGAAAGTTGAAGTGTAATAATTATGAATTGGCTTATATAGCAACTTATATTGACGGCAACTGACTTAAACTTTATGTAAATAAATCTGATAGCGTAAAAAAATTTTATAAATAAATTTATAAGTCCATGATGTTGAGCACCTACAAAATATGATACTGGAAGACAAAGAAACGTTAAGAAAACCACTTGTAATCGAGTCTTCTCCATTGCGAACGTTGCTACCGTGACCACTATTTTACAACAAAAGCTATAGACTCAAATGTCTATAACAAGTCAATGGTTTTTGTAGAAAGGAGTGCCAATGAAACTAAAATGAAGAGTCAAAGGCAAAACATGAAAAGTTCATATTATGGTTTTAACACAGAAAAATAATTAAAATTCTATATCGTAAATCATGGATTACTTGTATTGTAATTTTTAATAATAAAAGTTTTATTAAATTGAAATTATGTTAATTATGTTGAAATAGAAATAATAGTTTAGTTTTGTAGTATATTTGTTAAGGATTGGAATAATACTTGAATTAAGACAGCAGGTCTTGTAGTCTGCTCTGAAATTGACTTTAAATAATATTTTTTCTTTTTATTTAATTTATTTTCATTTAATTTAATAATAATATGATTTTTTCTTCGACCTCTTAATTTATAATTTTGAGTTTAATTTGGGCTCAAGGTCACTTTTTGAATAAAAAAACAATCTTATAACTATTTGTTTTGTAGTCTGATTTTATTGCGTCCAATATTTCGAACTCCGCTGGAGTTATTATATTAATTATAATAAATGGATATTAAACATAAAGTTTAACATTTAATAATTTTGGTAGACGTCACACTGAGACAAATTTAACAGAAATTACTTTAAAATAAATTGCAGCACCTACATACTAGTTGTCAGTAGACAACGAAACGGCGAAATCGAGGGTGCTGCAATTTATTTTAAAGCAAAATCTGTTAATTTTGTCTCACTGTGACGTCTACCACAATTTAATTTATAGTTGATATAGTTTTTTTATTTTAATTGTAAAAACATTTATTGTCATACAATTTTTTCGGTATAAATGTTGTTAAAATTTTTTTGTTACTATTTTTTTCGAAAAGGAAAAAATCCTTTAAGAACGTGTAACTATTTATTCTATATAACGATATTATTTGACTTATAACTTAAAATACAAACTTAGTCAGTCATCAATTGCACCATTCATAGGAAATGTGTCAAAAGAAGGCATGATTGGACAAGTGGGAGTGGCACCTCCCATACAAATGGATCACATTTTCCATATGAGGTCCAGAACGTTTTTTTTTAAATTTTTTATAAAAAACTTATTACTTTTAAAGAAAAAAATTGTTGTTTTAAAAAAAATAATTTTTTAATTTAACGTGTATTAAGAGTATTTAGCCCAAAAACAAAGAAATTTTAACAAGCCGTTCTTAGCAAAATTAATTTTACTAAAACAGTGGCCTAAAACTAAAGTCTTTGTAACTCATTGAAAAAAAACCAAGAAAAAAATTGCAATTTTTTTCTTTTTCATATACACTTCAATAATATCCATAAAAGATAAAAAAATTAATAGTTTCACGATTTTTTACTCATGGTTTTTATGTATATATATATATAAACTTAGTAAGGTTTTAGTAATAGTTAATTATAAAAGGCTACCGAATACTGTAAATTACTTCGATTTTTTAATCGTTAAAATGCTTGTGAAAATAAATTATAGCTTCACTTGCTATTGTTTGTTTCTTATCTTTGTGTTGCCTTTCGTTTTCGTTGTGTT
>OY986439.1:145014296-145064296 GCA_963920525.1 Dichetophora obliterata
ATTTTTCCCTGCAGATAATTACAATGGCATCAGCAAATTCAGTATTTGCCTCCTTCGCCAGCATTTCAGAACAAATGTTTGATAAAACTTTAATTGTTTTATATACCAAATTTTTATCCAATTTCACAAACGAATGAAGTAAAACTGTTGTGTTATTATTGATTTAACAGAACATGGCTGAGTTCAGCTATTTAATAAGAAATAAACTCTTGCGTTTAGAAACTTATCTACCTTTTTTTAACTGAAAGAAAAAAAGCACATGCTGTTTTATCTTACTTTTATAAAAGACTAGCTGAAACCCGGCGCGTTGCTGCCAGGCTCCCTTGTACAAAGTCCATAAAGTAATATAAACAAAACTGCATGTGTAAAGTGAGGGCGAATTCCGACGCTGTCCGACCTGTAGCTCCAAGGCTATAAGATAGCAAAAATTTGGGTTGTGTGGGAGGTGCAACGTCCCCTTAACAATAGACATAAAAGGTTATCAGTGAATCTGCATGTGTTAATTTAAGGTCGAACACTGAATTCCAATGCTGTGCGACCTATAACTCAAAAGCAATTCGATAGCACAAATTTGGGTTGTATGGGAGGTGCTACTGCCCCTAGTACCACGCCCATACAATATTATTAATGAAACTGAATGTGTAAATTTAGGTGGAATACTGCTTTTTGACGCTGTACGACCTATAACTACAAATCTATTGGATATAGCAAAATTTGGGTTTAATTAGAGGTGCCACACCCCCTGGACAAACGCAATAAAATACAATCAGTAAAGCTCCACGTGTAAATTGAGGTCGAATACTGAATTCAGAAGCTGTGCGACATATAACTCCAAAGCTGATCGATATTGCAAATTTGTATTGTATGGTTGGTGCCAATCCCCCTTGTCCAACTCTCATAAAATGTCATCAGTGAAACGGCACGGGTAAATTGTGGTCAAATACCAAGGGTGCCATGCCCCTTGAGCAACCCCCATAAAATGTAATCAATGAAACTACATGTGTAAATTGAGGTTGAAGACTTAATTCCGATACTGTGCGACCTACAACCTAATGAGAGTTCTATGGAAAATTAAAAATGAAATTTTTCAAATTCGCATGTTCACTTTTGTAACGACAATATATTCTAAATAACTCCAAAGCTATTCGATATAGCAAATTTGGGTCAAATGGGAGGTGACACACTCTTTTAAAAAACTCAAAAAATTTTATCAGTAAAACTGCATATGTACATTTAGGTCGACTACTGAATTCCGACGCTGTACGACGTATAACTCCAAAGCTATTCGATATCGCAAATTTAGGTTGTATATGAGGTGCCACGCCTCTTTATATAACTCCCATAAAATGTAATTAATGACAATACCTGCCAAAATTGAGGGCGAATACTGAACTCTGACGCTGTGTGACCTATAACTCCAAAGCTATACAATATCAAAAACTTGGGTTGTATAGGAGGTGCCACGCCCCTTGACAAACGCCATAAAATGGTATCAGTTAAATTGTATGTGTATATTGAAGTCGAATACAGAGTTCAGAAGCTGTGCGACATATAACTCCAAAGCTATCCGATATCGCAAATTTTGGGTTATATGGGATGGACCACGCTCCCTTGTCTAACGCTCATAAAACAAAATCAATAAAACTGCATTTGTAAATGAGGGTCGAATACTGAATTCTAACGCTGTGCAACCTTTAACTCCAAAGCTATTCAATATCGCAAATTTGTGTTGCATGGGAGGTGCCACTCCCCCTTGTCCAACTCTTATAAAATATCATCAGTGAAACGGCACGGGTAAATTATTGGCGTTAAAAAGGGGTGTGGCAAATTTTTCTGAAACCATCTCGTACTCGAAACAAATCCCTTGCCAAAATTTGAGCTCAATCAGACCATTAGTTTCGAAGTATTTTTAACTTTTCTTAAAAGTAGGCGTAGATATAGTGTGACTACGCCAATTTTTAGTATAGTTACCGACAGTTATCATACGAACTTAATTACCAAATAATAGTTTAATACGACCAAAACCGTCTTAAATATAGCGTTTTTATTGATTTGTGGGCGGTAAAAGGGGTTTGGCAATTTTTAATTATTTATTCTTCTAGATATGGGCCTTGGCAAAAAATTTTGTAAATTTGATGCCCTTAAGAGTTACCGTTCCTGAGATCTTAACGGACACCAAACCGCACGAACGATTTGTATGGGAGTATTTGTGTAAATTTTTAAAATGCCATATCTCCACCATTACATTCAGAATCTTTTCCAAGAAATGTCAGAAAAAAATAGTTGTTTTGGTTAAACTTACGTTGTTGCTAAGTTAAGAGGGCTTTGCATTTACCCTTTTGTGGTGAATTTAGAAAATAAGCAAAATGAAAATACAATTTTAAAGAAAATTCAAAAACCTGATTTAAACTGTAAATAAATTCCAATTTTTAGAAAATATTAGCAAAATTAAAAGGTATTGAAACAAGATGCTGCTCGAAAATATATATAAATATGGGTGTCCCAAAAATATTTTTTTTTCTTTTGACAGATGTCCGCTGCTTTAATACTTCCACTTGACCTTAGAAACATCCTCTGTGAAGCGCATCTCAATTGGTAAGGGCTTAGAGGTCGCGAATTAACTTTATCATTTTCCCATACGATTTGTATGGGAAAAAATCAGTTTTGCTGGTAAATTGAATTTAGAGCAATTATCTTTTAAACAAAATGGTTAAAAAAACGTGTTCCCTCAAAATTTTGTCCGTTATGACGTATCCAAATTTGATTTTAATCTGATTATTAGTTAATGGTTTGTGGCTCACTTCTTAGAGCTACCTATATAAATGAATACTTTTACTTAGAATTATTTCATTAAAATCAAAATCTCTGAGAGTACTCCATTTTCATTATATTTATTGGTCTTAAATTTTAGATAATGAAAGTTGGAATGCACAATGAAGAAAAAATTCATAGGGTTGTTATATGTTTTTGGATTAATAGTTAAAACAATTAGTTTTTTTTTTATTATTTTTTATTTTTTAATCGTTTTGGGTAATCAGATAAATTATATATAATGTTTTATATAAACCATTCAAAAGATTTTAGCTTAATTTCTTGATTGTACGGGTTATAATGATCATTAAGAGACATGAGGAAGTAGACATTTTGCTTATTTTTTCAATATGTTATATATAATTCCTTAAATAGGATCGCATTTGGTTTTAACTGACCTTTTTTTAAATGAGTAGTGCAACTAGTAATTTTTCATTGTTATTATTTTCTATGAATTTATGCCAATTAAATATTAAAATTATTAATATAAATACAACTAACCGTATAAACTAATTGTTTAACAAAACAGTTATGCTACAGCTTGGATACTGCTTTCTGTGCGACGCTACCACTTGTAACAAATATTGCTTCTGCTCTTCATCATAAGTTAGGCTTTGGTTGTATTTTTCTATTAGTGCGACAGCGCATTCTGCTGGATCGTTGACAACTTTAAGAGTTTTTAGCATCGACAGGAAATTCTGGTACGATTTGTCGCTTGTTCAGAGTTTTAGGTTCTTTTGTAAGAAATTGTACGGTAATTTTAATTGTGTGAATAGAGCCAAAGACTCTTTTTGTTACCAAATGACATACTCAGTCTAAAAACTTATGAAAAAACACAGTTTAAACAAAATAATATACTTTTCAACAACCAATTATTGCAATTTTTAAACATTTTCAACAACTCATATACTGATACTTACATTTTTAAGATATTAAACAAAAAACGAAACGAAACATAACGAAACAAAACGTCAAACGAAGAAGTCAAGATTTCATCTGTGCACCTAAAATACAAATAAAAACCTATTAAAAGACGCTAAAAATAGTTAAAATCAGTAAATTGCACAAACAAAACTTCTGTGCGCGTTGAAGATTTGGGAGACTCAGCTGGATTTCCGACGTTTGCTATCGTTGCCTGTTCCTGGCTATTTCTAGACCTGCTTGTAGGGTTCTGACTGCTGCCTGTTGCTGTGTAATTGCTGCCTGTTTTGAAAGTCGTTGTGCTCTTGTGCGCTTTTCTGCTGACTCTAAAGTTGTGAAGCTGATCAATTTGGATTTTTTTTAGTGTGAGTGGAATTAGAGTAAAAATAAATATTTGTTACATTTGCACTTGCTGTGGTATTGCGCCAGAATTTGATAAACTGTGAAATAAAGCAATCAGCTGCGAACTGTCAAATCAGTATTGACCTAGTGTTGCCATAGAGGCTGTTCAGACTTGCCTCAAATGAGGCGACTCACTTGCCTCATTTTGACGTCTACAGGCAAAGAGAAAAGCGGGAAGGTGACATGTTACGTGAGGCAAGAATTTTAAAAATTTGAAAAATTTTGCGACTCATTTTGACGTTCGTCAGAATGAAGTTTGTTTTGTTAAAATTTTCGCTCTTTTTAGTGTGTTCTGGCGCGAATTAATTTTGTTTATTCATTGTTGTTCGCAAATTAATATTCTTTAAATTGTGAAAACTTGAGCATTTAATAATTCAAAAGAAAACAAACGAAAAAAAAAACAATAAACGCTAAAATGATACAGCCTCAAAGTGAGGCAATAGTTTGTGTGTGAACACCTGATAGCTAACTTATGTCAAAATGAGGCAAGTAAGTCGCCTAATTTGAGGCAAGTCCGAACAGCCTCATATCGAACAAAGACAAAATACAACCACTGTAACTAGTTGCACCGTTCACACGAGAGATTTAGACTTACAACTTCAATAATGCCGTGTGTATGTTTAGCAAGGGTTGAACGCAATTTATCTAATGATCAAAATATCACGTGCGGAACTTGCAATGAATATTTTCACTGCCATTGCGTTAACATTAAAAAAACAGATTTGGAGTTTATGTATAAAAATGCCCATAAATACAAATACGCAAGGTGTGTCTCAGCCCGTCAGGACTCGATTGTTCGCTCACCACCAATCAGGGCTAATTCGACCAATTTAAGTCCAATAAATAAAGGCTCAAACGCGAGTGGCACCGTGTCTACTCCTCCAGTAGGTTTCACTTCTCAAGATGTCAGTGATAGAATGATACCTTCTACTCAACAATCATCCATATATTCGACTATTCTTAAGCTTATAGATCAGAAATTCGATAAGCAAAACGAAATGCTAGAAATGCGACTTTCTCAACAAAGTGAGCTGATCACCTCACAAATTAAAGATGGGCACACAACGGCTATTCAAGAGAGCGAGCAGATTACATTACATAGTATTTATGTAATTTGTGTAAGTGAAAGAAGGTTTAATAGTGATATGTCTGATTTTTTGTTCAGTTTAAATGGTTACAGAATATTTCGTGCTGATAGGGTTAGTCTCGCAGGCGGCGTTGCAATATATGTGAAAGAAAATGTAACGTATAAAATACTCTGTAAGTCGTCACCTGATAGTGTTACTGAATATATATTTGTTGTAGTTTCAAATACAAATCAAAATTTGCTTCTTGGTTGTGTTTATCGTCCAAACCGTTCAGTTGATTTTTCACCTTTTCTAAGCACATTAGAAAATATTGCACTATATTTCACTGAAATCATTATAGCTGGGGATTTTAATAGTAACCTCCTTGTAGAAAATAGTCTAGTGCAAGATATGGATAGCTTAGGCCTTTTTTCTGTTAACATTAGTATGCCAACTCACTATACAAGAACAACTAATACTATCCTGGATTTGTTTTTTGTAAGTGGCAAGACTAGAATCCTTCTGTACGATCAATTATCGGCATCTAATTTTTCTAAACATGACCTTATTTTCCTTGCTTATGACTTCCAACTCAATTATACTGCAAACTGCTTCAGTAATCGTGACTTTAAAAATTTGGACTTCGCTCGACTGGAAACTGCAGTAGCTGATATAAACTGGGAACAAGTTTTTTATATTGACTTTGTTGATGATCAGGTTGAATTTTTTCAGGGCAGTGTCAATAATCTGTTTAACGCGAATGTCCCTATAAAGCAAAAAATCACTATTCTTAAGCAACGTCCTTGGTTCAACAGAACTATTAAAAATAGTATTTTGCTGCGCAATATTGCATATAATTGCTGGAAACGCTTCAAGACCCAAGAATTATATGAACAGTTTAAAATATTACGTTAGACAGTGGTGAAAGAGATAAAAACTGGCAAGAGTAGTTATTATAGGGATAAGTTTTGTTTTGTGATGAATAGTAAGCAGAAGTGGCGCGAGATACGCAATATAGGCCTTTTTAGAAAATCATTTCTTTTAATGCCGACACTTGCATCAGCTTCATTTGTATTTGGCAGGCTGATGCACTCCAAAGTATTTTATCAATCAAATCTTACGCTATAGGGTTTGATGATATTAGTCCAATTTTCCTGAAAATTTTGCTTCCGAAGATCGTCCTTTATCTCACTCTCATTTTTAACACCGTGCTCACTAAGTCAACTTACCCGATACAATAGAAGGAAGCTAAAATTATACCAGTACCAAAGGCTCACAATTAGTGCCGCCCGATAGCTATGCTTTCATTCATATCCAAAGCGTTGGAATTGTTACTTAGGGCCATTTTGTTCACAAAGGGCATAAATATGATTTAACTCGGGGATAACTATCTCTAGATTAATTTTATACCAAGCGTATAAATCGGGAGACAAAAAAGTGGTTTTGTTCACATTTTATCCCGGCTTTATGCTTAGAGCATAAATTCGCTCTCAGTTTATATCGATTTCCATTGGAATGTTAGAGTGTTGCTCATTAATTAAAAAATGTGTGGGAATTTTTGGTTTATTTTTGCGAATTTGGGGTCTGGAGTGAACACTGGGTAAAACTGGATTTTAAGCATTTTTTAAGAATTTTAAACATGAAGAAATAGTATTGGGGGCTACCTCTTTCGAATCTGGTGTCAGAATTTTAAAATTCAAGATGGCGGATAGAGTTGCCACCTAATTTCTTGTTTATTTATGCGCTGATTCCGAATCCGTTGTCAGAATTTCAAAACTCGAATATTTTTCTACACATAGGGTTGCCACCTCAAAATGTTTTATTTTAAGAATTTTAAACATGAGGAAAGAGTATTGGGGGGTCGCTGATTTCGAATCTGAAGTCAGAATTGTAAAATTCAAAATGGTGGATAGGGCTGCCACCATAATTTTTTATTTTTGCGAATTCGGGGGTGGTGCGAACTAATGGATAAAAATGGGTCGCTGAATCCGGATCCGTGATCAAAATTTCAAAATTACAAAATTTTGAAATAGTAAGGTTGCTTTTACTTTTGAAAATACATATTATTAGGTGGCAGCCCTATTATTATAAAATTTTTTAATTTTGAAATTCTGACCACGGATCCGGATGCAGCGACCCATTTTTATCCATTAGTTCGCACCAGCCCTGAATTCGTAAAAATAAAAAATTAAGGTGGCAACCCTAGCCACCATCTTGAATTTTAAAATTCTGACACCAGATTCGAAATCAGTAACCAATACAGTCCCCAATACTGTTTCCCATGTTTAAAATTCTGAGAAAATTCTGTAGAAAATTTTTTTGCCGTGTATGTCGCAGAGATGGTTCAATTGCAGCACGCGTGCGACCGCGGCTTATTCAATCGAAAACGATAGACGAAATCATTCTCGTCCCACTTGTCTGATCCAATGCGTTCCTGCATTTTATATTTCCTGCGTTCGTCCCGCAAAGTCACTTCCACTTCGTCATCATCGTCGCTCCAGTTCTCCCAAAAGCACACCAAAAGATCCATTTTGTTATACTTTATCTTCTTTTATTTTTTAAAAACTTTTTGTCAAACCTCTTCTTCCAGAATTTAATTAAAAATTAAAAGAGCTGTGTCTGTTTACATATTTTGACACCAAGTAAATAAAAAATATTAAAATGAGAGTGATGAGAGCGAATTAAAAATCTTAGCTCACGAATTTTCACGAGTTAAATAATTCTGGGGTTAAGCTATCTCGCCACCATTTTTGTCTCCAGCTTGAAGAGTTAAATGCTTAACGCACTGTGAACAAATGAAAAACTGGAAAAATAATGGAATTAACTAGGGGATAAATTTATCTCTCTGTGAACAAAATGGACCTTAGTCAACAAATTAACTCTTACTTGCGCAGAAATCGTTTTATAACTGAAAGGCAATCAGGCCTTAGAGCCAAACATAGTTGTATCACTGCTGTTGAGTCGATGAAATTCCAAAATTTTACCAATTGATTCGGTCTATTCTTTGCTGACTGCAGGCTCGTTAAAATGATGAAGACTCCAGAGTTGATTAATTCAATTTATTACTTACTACACACTTCAGTGTGTAAACTAATTTAATTTTAATGAAATTTAATGTTTTTAAATGATTTTACAATTTTACAAAGTTTACAAAGAAAGAAAAAATATGTGTGCTCTGCCACGAGGTTTCTGAATATTTGACAGCTCTGCTTCGGCGATGTCTATCTCTTCGTCAATCGTCTGCTGAAGTTGCAGCAATTGCATTTTTGTTTTAGTATGTGTGGAAATAAGACTGCGTAATGAAAACAGAGTTCCCATAAAATCTGTTGCTGTGGTTTTAAGACATTACTATGGAATGCATGCTCCCAGTACAAACATATTCTGCCCGGGATGATATTATAGGCAATAATATCAGATATTAAAGTTGTTGGGCGCAGGAACGTCTTACATTGCTGGCTGCTGCAGTAACTAAAAAGAGAATAAGAAAGCTTGTGCAAATGAGATTAAAGTGTTTGGTTATTTTCTACCCTGTCCAAATGTTCTTGAATGGGCAACGGACATAGTTTTGCAATTGGTCGCTTAATCAAACCGTGTTTTGTTTTTACAGTGGCAACTCGGACCAAGTTGTCTTTTCCAGAGTGTGTCTCCATGACCCGTCCAAGCATCCACTGGTTACATGAAAGTCTTTCGTCCTTGATTAAAACCAAATCATTGACTGATAAGTTAGGTTTAGCTTGCAGCCACTTGGGACGTCTTTGTAGTCGGGATAAATACTCGCTACTCCATCGACGCCAAAATTGTTGTGCGAGAAATTGACAATTTTTCCAACGATCAGTTAAACATTGATATTCAATTTCTGGTGCTGGTGGAGCCAGAAGTGCGTCACCAATTAGAAAGTGCCCAGGTGTGAGAACCATGATATCGTTTGGATCATTGGAGAGCGGGCACAATGGTCGGGAGTTTAGACACGACTCTATTTGTGCTAAAACCGAGCTTAGCTCTTCAAACGTTAATTTCCGATCTCCTATTGATCGTTGGAGATGAAATTTCATAGATTTAACACCCGCCTCCCATAACCCACCAAAATGTGGGGAGGAGGGTGGGATAAAATGCCATTGGATGCCGTGTTCAAGAAGAAAGCGTGAAATGTTTGTATTGATGAAAGATTGATATGCACTTCGGTCCGCTTGCAATTTTCGGTTTGCGCCAATAAAGTTGGTGCCACAATCGCTATAGATATCTCGACACAATCCTCTTCTTACCACGAATCTTCGAAATGCACCTATGAACGCATCCGCCGATAGATCACCAACTGGCTCAAGGTGAACCGCCTTGGTTACCAAGCAAATGAACAACGCGATGTAACCCTTCACTGATTTACGCCCTCTTCATTTGGAGGGTAGTATACTGATTGGACCAGCATAATCTACACCCACTGATGAAAATGCTCTTGCTGGGCGAACGCGATAGGAGGGTAAGTCACCCATGAGTTGTTCTGCAGGTTTTGGCCTATATTTGTAACATGTTATGCATCTATGCAGAATGAAACGGGCGACATTACGACCATTTATGATCCAAAACTGTTTTCGAGTGTATGATAAAGTTGCAGCTGTTCCACCATGTAACGTACTTTGATGACTGTACCAAACGGTCAGATCAGTAAAATGATGTTTAGATGGTAAAATGTACGGATATTTTTCACGAAGTGGAAGAATGGAGTCCCGAAGTCGACCTCCCAAACGTATAACCTTTTCCTCCTTATCGAAAAATGGATTTAACGGTTTCAACGTACTGCTGTCCGGCAAAGCCTTCTCCCACCCAAAGACGTTGCATTATGATTTTTGCTTTGAGCAAAATTTTGCTACTGGGTTTAACCACCCGAGTGGGTCAAATATACGCGCGATACACGATAAAATTTTTCTTTTAGTAGGCATACTGCTCGAACTTTCAAAATGGACCTCAAATCGGAACTCATCATCACTTGGGTTCCACCACATACCCAGCGTCTTGATTGGATCTTCACAATTAATCTGCAAAATGTGTTTCGTTTCTTGATGTTCCTTAGAAATTTGTTGCAGTAACACTGGATTATTACTGGCCCACTTCCGGAGCTCGAAAGTGCCACTGCGTAGCATTTTGATAACCTGCCGTTGTAATTCCAATGCATCGTTTACGGTATGGCTTCCAGATAAGATATCATCTACATACATCTGTCTTTTAATAACATCCACCGCAATAGGATAGTTATGCCCTTCATCTTCGGTCAATTGATGCATTGTTCGAATGGCGTTAAATGGAGCGGAAGCGGTTCCGAACATAACTGTACAGCAATAATATTCCTTGATGTCATCTTCATTTTTTGCTCTCCACAAAATTCTTTGGTACTGTGCGTCGTCGTCGTGTACCAAGATGCAGCGGTACATTTTTTCTATGTCCGCCATAAAAACGAATTCGAAAACACGCCAGTTTATGAGAACAGCGGATAAATCATTTTGAAGCTTGTATTTCGTTTAAAGACTTGCCATTACTAGTCTGGGCAGACGCATCAAAAACAATTCGAACTTTAGTAGTGGATGACGATTCCTTGATAATGGGGTGGTGCGGAAGGTAGCAGCATGTGAAATGACACAAATCATTCTCAACAGCGACTTTATGCTCCATTTCCGATGTAACCACATCTTTCATTTGTCCTAGCTCGAGATACTCTTCGATACCCTTCTGATATATTTTTTCTTCAATGATGTGTCACGCGACAGTCTATTTTCCAGGTGTTGAAAACGTTTCATAGCCATATTTTTTGAACTTCCGATAATTTTTGTGGAATCTATTTCAGACAATAATGGTATACGCACAAGATATTTGCCGCTTGTTAGACGTTGATGCGTGTGCCGATAAAACTCCTCACACCATTCATCTAAATCTGAAATAGTGCGAGTGCTCTCAACTTCCTCTAGATCCCAAAATTTGCGTAGCAAATTGGCTACTTCTAGCTGTGTGAACCACGTAGAAACTCTTTGAATAGCCGATGTTGTTGGTCTACATGCTTTTCCGGAAACAATGTAACCAAGTTTGGTCTGCTGAGCGATAGGCATTCCTGAGGAACCGCGCCGAAGATCACTCAACATGATGTCATCGTAAACGTCATTACCAAGCAAAATGTCAACCCTTTGTGGTTCAAAGTATTTTGGATCAGCAAGATTTAAGCCATCTAGGTGCAGCCATGATTCCTTCGGTAGTTGCTGATTAGGCATTGTGTTGCACACCTTAGATAATACATATGCCGCAACAGTAAATCTTGCTGTTGGTTCGTAAAGCGATCTAATTTCGAGTTTGACATATGATCTACCTGTAGCGACAGTTGTTTCTGCTAAACCATTGATTGTGATATGTGCTCTCTGACGTAGCAAACGCAGGTGTTGAGCAGCCCTCTCTGATATAAAGGAGGCTTGAGAGCCTTGGTCCAAAAAACTTCTAAATGGTATGGCCTGTCCGTCTGCGCTGGTGATGGCCACTAAGGTAGTGGGTAACAATACATCATAATTACGTTCATTTATAGCATCTTTTTTAATGTCTGCCTCATGTTTACTTGTTATTTTAACGTGTAACGATGAAGCAACAGCTGATTCGACCTTGCGTTTTATATGCAAGAGTGAATGGTGATGACCACCGCATGTGAAACATTTACGTGGGCTGCTACACTTCAAAGCTGGATGATTATAACCCAAACAGTTGAAGCAGAGCTTGTGTTTCTCCACTGCCGATCTCCTTTCCGTGATATTTAGCCCAAGAAATTGCTCACATTCTCGAACAGGGTGGTCCCCTTTGTTGCAAATGGGACAGATGACTGATTTCTTTGAAACATAAGATTTAACCTCTCTTTTTGTTAGAGGTGTAGATGATTCCACTTTCCGCTGTTGTATTTGCATTGAATGCTGCTTGGACCAACCCTGTGAACCTGATTTAGTTGATGTTATTAGCAATTGATAGTATTCGTCCAGTACAGCACACAGTTGCGAGAACTTAGGTATTGATCTTTCTTTACGCATCGCTCTATCCCACTCATGATGCACAGTAATTGGCAGTTTTTTCAACATAAAATAAACTAAAACCTCGCTATTCTCCTCAATTTTTACTCCTAGCTTCTCAATTGAGTTTACGCAAGAACGACAAGTTTGCGTAAAGCGTCTAAGTGCAGCAGGGTCCTCCTTAGACACCGCAGGCAGTTGGCCAAAGACGTCCATATAATGGGTAAAATGTATTTTTTTGTTGTCATAAAGATCAATCAGCATCTTCCATGCTGCCTGATAATTTTCCCCTAGTAGACTTATGTGCTGGATATCTTGTGCTGCATCCCCTTCAAGAGCACCCTTCAGAAAATGAAAACGCTGATAGTCAGATAAACGTTCACTGTTGTGAACACGTGATAAGAAAACTTCTTTAAATGTAGGCCACTCGGTAAAAATTCCGCTGAATGTTGGTAATTTTACTTCGGGTAAAGGAATTTCATTACTTGGAGCTAAAGGAACTACAAGTGCAGCATTGTTTGATGTATTAGCAAGGTCTGGTTGAGAATTAGGAACAAGTGCCGAGCGTGCTTCCTTGATAGCTGATACCACGTCGATATACAATTCCTCAAATTTATCGTTAATATCCACATCGAAATAGGATTTTCTCACATCTACGTCCGAAGACAACCGAACTAGCTGCCTATGGTTGCTGCGAAACTCTGATCCAAGCGACTGCAAATTCTCCAAACGTGCTTCACAATAAGACTTTGTTTTTCTCGATAAGGAGTCTTTTTTGAAGTTACGCTGTACCTTCTCAATCGAAGTAACCACGGCTAACTGCTCATTAATGTAGTCCAACGACGTCAATTCGCTATCCGACATACTGGTAGTTCCAAACACAATAGAATCAAATGCACTTACCCTCAATATTCCTCCTTCGCAGCAGCAGCAACAGCACAGAAATAGCAAAAGCACAGCAGTAGAATCACCAGATTCACTTCCCAAATCGAATGTTCTGTCCAGAAAGAACAGCGCCGATTCCTCACAGGAGGCACCAAATGTTGAGTCGATGAAATTCCAAAATTTTACCAATTGATTCGGTCTATTCTTTGCTGACTGCAGGCTCGTTAAAATGATGAAGACTCCAGAGTTGATTAATTCAATTTATTACTTACTACACACTTCAGTGTGTAAACTAATTTAATTTTAATGAAATTTAATGTTTTTAAATGATTTTACAATTTTACAAAGTTTACAAAGAAAGAAAAAATATGTGTGCTCTGCCACGAGGTTTCTGAATATTTGACAGCTCTGCTTCGGCGATGTCTATCTCTTCGTCAATCGTCTGCTGAAGTTGCAGCAATTGCATTTTTGTTTTAGTATGTGTGGAAATAAGACTGCGTAATGAAAACAGAGTTCCCATAAAATCTATTGCTGTGGTTTTAAGACATAACTATGGAATGCATGCTCCCAGTACAAACAACTGCTTTAATTGATGTAACTTAAGACTTGCGTACTAGCATAGATAACAATGAAGTTGGGTTCTTAGTTCTATTAGACCACTCTAAGGCTTTCGACACAGTCGACCATAATATTTTACAGACAAAACTTCTTAAATTATTTAATTTTTCGCCATCTGTCGTGGATCTTATTGCGTCATATCTCTCTGATAGGTCGCAAGCTATTTTCGCCAATAACGTTTCGTCAGTCTTTCTACCCATTACAAGAGGTGTTCCTCAAGGTTCTGTTCTAGGTCTTCTCTTTTTTTTCAATGTACATAAATGACCTACCCACTGTTTTGGAAAACTGTGAGATCCATATGTTCGAAGATGACGTTCAGTTGTACGTTAACTGTAAGTGTGAGAGCATCTATAACTGTATCAACAATCTAAATAGTATTCTTGAAAAAATTGTTGATTGGGCAGTAAAAACCGGACTAAGCCTTAATCCAACAAAGTCAAAATGTTTGGTAATTTCAAAGAAAATCATTGACGTTTCCACTGCTTCTAACCTATCATTAAATGGAAGCAACATTGAATACGTAGACTCTGCAAAAAATCTAGGCGTCACCTTCAACAGAATGTTAACTTGGAATAACGACATAAGTAATACGGTTGGGAAAGTCTACAGCATGCTTCGGGTTCTTTGGACTACGCAGTTTTTACACCTCTCAATATACGAATGCTACTTGCTAATACCAACAATGCTATATGGCTGCGAAATTTTTGCAAACTGTGACAGTCTAAGTAAAAATAAATTAAACGTCCTTTTTGATAATATTGCTCGTTATGTATTTAGACTGAAAAGAAGAGACCATGTTTCCCAGTACGCTAAAAGAATCCATGGTTTAACCTTTGATAATCTGCTGAACTATCGTACGCTTTTATTGTTGCATAAGATTGTATATAATTCAGAACCCAGTTATTTGTTTTCGAGATTAAACTTTTCTAGATCTAGTCATACTGATATGATTAATTGTTTACGTGTCTCATTTTTAACGTCTGAGAGGCAGTTTTTTGTACATTCTGTTCGTCTTTGGAACGCACTTCCTAATAGTTTAAGATCGTGTGATAACGCTGTGCAATTTAAAAATAAACTAGCTTTACTCTTATTTTCGCTGTAATATTAAGTAGTCAAATATGTTAAATAATTTAAATGTTTTAAGGATGAATGCTAAATGAATGTTGTATTTATATTTTTTTTTATACTTCACAATAGCTAACACACTGTTTATTTTTATGTTTATATGTTTATGTTTTTACGTTTATGGCACTTTGTTATGCCGGTTTTCGAATAAAAAGAAAAATACAAAGAATACAAAAAAAAAAATCAGCACAATGTCTACTTCCTTATGTCCCTTAATGCTAATTAAACCCCTTACAATCAAGAAATTTAGCTCAAATTTCAGCTCGGGACTTCCTTTTTTTAATGGTTTATATAAATCCTTATATTTAATTTATCTGATTGCCCAAAACTATTAAAAAAATACAAAAACTACATGTTTTAACTTTAAATACAAAACCATATAGGTAAGGTTAGGTAAATAGGGTTGTGCACCGTTACTGGCGCTTCCGCGGGGACCTATAAGTCCATTTAGAATCCCTTTTTATTTTTATCGTAGTACCATAATAACCATTATTTGGATTATTCTTCAAACCAGCCTGTGCTTTTTATGAACCTCCACATGTTTAGCAGTGCTAGATCTAACATCGCTAAATCTTCCAGGTCTTTGAAAAATCTGTTCCCCATATATCGTAGTCGACGATTCTGTAGACTTGGACATTCGCATAGAAGGTGAGTTATTGTTTCTTTTTCTTCCGGATCCTTGCACCTCCGTTATGTTCATTCTATTGGCCATTACCCTAATGGGCTCTAACACGAATCCGGATTTCTCATATGGCAAAAAGCAGAAGACTTTCGGTTTTCTTCTCATTTAGCTCCAGCCAGAGTCTTCGAGATATGTTGCAGTCAACTCTGGAGTATGTCCGGGAACCCAGCAGAGAGTGACGTCGTGGGTATTGCAGATACTGTTCAGTGCCAGTTTACAGTTTTGTGCCGTTCGAGCCCTCGTCGATTTACAATTCAGCGCTTTGATGGCCGCTTGGCTATCCACAAAATTTACTACCCTTGTGGGGGTAAGATTTTTTCTATGAATGGCCTGTGCAGCTTTTTCAATAGCGTATATTTCTGCCTGAAAAATGCTACAGGAGTCGGGGAGTTCGTAGGACTCTTTGATTTGTAGCGTTTTGCAATATACACATGATCCAGTTCCGTTTTCCATTTTGGAACCATCAGTATATAATTGGAGATTTTCATTGAATTCAACGGCCGTTTCTTCCCATTTTTGTCTGCTGGGGATGAATGTGGTGTATTCTGTGCCAAATCTCACACTTGGTATGATATAGTCGGTTTCTTTTTTTGATTCCTCGGTTTCAAAGAGATTCAGAATAGATGCATGTCCAAAAGTGTTGTTTCTCCAGGCATGTGATTCATTGAGGCGAATCGCGCTTGGGGTCGCCGAAGACTTAAGAATCTCTTCTATGGGGAGAATATTTAGCATCATATCCAGACTCGCCTGTGGCGTTGATTTCATGGCTCCAGTTATTCATTTTCATTTTACATTGATTTGTAAATGGGATAATAATTTCCTTACTGACTAGATCTTTAGTATATAAATAGGTTAGTTAAAGTGGCAGATATTTGGTCCGTTGTGGTACCACAGGGGATCTACTCCACCCCTCCTAAGTACTGTCGTGAAACCACCCTGAAATAATAATAAAAAGCAATAGATGCTTAATGTCTACCTCCTCAAGATCCCTGAGATCATAAAAAAAGAGGCTTCCTAGATGCTTCTGTCTTCTGCGGGCTAAAGCGGGGCATGAACAGAGGAGATGTGATACCGACTCCTCCTCTTCCTCATACCTGCAACTCCTGCAGAAGTCATTTGCATGAACCCCCATTCTAAGGGCATGCCTACGTATAATACAGTGTCCTGTTATAACGCCTATCAGAATGGAGTGATCTTTCCTCGCAATTTGAGTGAGCTTCATTGTTTGTTTTTCAGTAAAACTAGGCCACATCTGTCTAGCTGTGTTAGAGGTGGTGCTATGCTTCCACCTGAAATTAGCCAATTATGTTGCATGTTGCCTTAGAGCCAGCTTGCAAGACGCATGTGACATGCCTAATGTTTCCATGTCCGGCAGCAGCATTGCCGCTGTACCTTCCGTAGCGAGCACATCCGCCCTACAATTTCCTGGAATGTCCCTATGCCCTGGTACCCAGGCCAGACAAATGTCGAACTTATCAGCCATCTCATTAAGAGACGAGAAACATTTAAGTGCTGTTGGTGATGTGCAAGGGATTTAATCGCTGCTTGGCTGTCTGTAAAAATGTAGATATCTTTAGTTGATATCTCACTATACCTCAAAAATTCCACAGCTCAATAGATAGCCATTATTTCAGCGTGGAAGAGGGATAACTCTGGTTGGGATAATTGTGTGAAAGCCGTTCTCGAATGAAGGAGTGGCAATAGTGTAATCGATGTTGCTAGAAACTGCTCCTGCAAGATCGATAATGGATATACCCATATGAGTGTTTGTCCACTGCGATGTTGCTCTTAGGCGGATCCTGCGCCATCCTTTTTCCAATAATATCAAGGGAAATTAAGCAAAAAACCGCATTTGGCGCTTTCGATGAAGTGGACCTAAGCGCTCCACTGATACATAAGGCGGTAGTTCTTTGTACTTTCCCTAACAATTTGCAATTAGACTGTATTTTAAGTGCTGTCCACCACACACATACAAACACAAGATTGGCCTCACTATAACTGTGTAAATACAACGTGCAATATTCAGGGTAATCCCCACGTTTTACCTATAGCTTTCTTAAAGGCACATAAAGCAACATTGGCCCTCCTAGTTTGCTCAAGAATATTCGGTTTCCAGCTTAACTTTCTATCCAAAATAACCCCTAAGTATTTTGCCTCTTCCACGAAGTTTAGCAGATTGCCATCCAGACGTGGAGGAATAATGCTCGGAATTGTATATTTCCTCGTAAAAAGGACCAGTTCAGTTTTATGGGGGTTCACCCCCAACATACAACTTTTGACCCAAGCATTTCCGAGAGAGTATTAGGTTCTTTCCCTGTGCAGAAATAGTTACGTCATCCGCATAGGCAATCACCTTGCAACCCACCTTTTCTATTTTCCACAGAAGAACATTGACTACAGAGTTCCATAATAAAGGTGATAGAACACCCCACTGAGGAGTGCCTCTACTCACAAATCTCCCGGTCTTTGAGTCACTAAAAGATTCACTGACGACTCTGCTGGTCAGCAGGTTTTTTATCAGTACACAGATTGACTTATCCACCCGGAGCTGCATGAGCACGCCAATGATTACCCTCGGAAGAACATTACTAAAGGCACTATCCAGAAAAGCTACCATTGTGTACTCCTTATGGAAAAAGGAGTTTTTTATAAAGTCTACCAGGGAGTGCAGGGCCGTTTCTACAGACCTACCTTTCCTGTAAGCGTGCTGTGAGACTGAACGCAAATTTGTGTCTATGCTACAACGAATATGAGCGTCAATTAGTCTTTCGAGTGTTTTCAGCAGGAAAGATGAAAGACTGATGGGTTGGAGGTCCTTTGGACTCATTTGCGATATTCTACCCCATTTCGCCTTTCGAAGTACTTTCTTGAAAATTTCTAAACTGGGTTTATACTCACCCCAGCATTGATTTCTACCCCATTTCTTAGCTTTATTAAAAATCTTGCTGTACTGAGACCTTAGATTACTTATTTCCCTTGACCACCAAGATGGTTTATATTTACCTCTTGGGCGCCCTTAGGGCATGAGATTTTTAAAGCCTCCTTTAGAGTCCCCGTCAGCTGCTCCACGATTGAATCTAGTTCATGTGTCGTCGAAGGGGGATTATCTGAGAGAGGGAGTAGTTATGCTTCCACTACCTCCCCTAATTCATACCAATTTTTTTTCTTCAGATTTCTAAAGACAGCTTGGCTATTGTCATGGCCCTTTAGACCAAGTGTTATATTTCTATGATCAGAGTAGGAGTGCTCCTGATGCACTTTTCAGTCCGTGATCCTATCATAAAAGAAGTCAGAGACAAGGGTAACATCTAAGACTTCTCGCCTACTCCGAGTAACAAAAGTTGACTCGTTCCCAACGTTACAAACATATAAATTACTTTTCAGTAAATATTCAAACAAGAACTCACCTCTTTCATTTACGTCCGTGCTTTCCTAGACTGTATGATGCGCACTTGCGTCAGCACTGATTACCAGGTCACGCTTCTTCTTCTCAGCCTCGGTGACCAGACTCCGCAGATTACCCGCCGGCGGTGGCTCAGAATGGTCATGGGCTAGGTACGCCGACACAACCCAGCAGTTGCTCGATCCTAGCTCCAGACTGACTGCCACCAAGTCTTGATCACTGAAATTAGACAATAAAAATGAGTTAATACAAGTTCTCGCAAGTATAAACGATCTGGGAGTACCTGTGCAACTAGCGAAGAACAGCTTATAACCGTCCATATTCAAGCCACAAACCTTGCCTCCATGAGTCCCAGGCTCCTGAATCAGGACTACATCTTCACCGCCTCTACTAAGAGGGGTTACTAATTCGGCGCTGGCCGCCTTTGCATGGTGTAGGTTGATCTGCAGCAACCTAACCAGTTTGGAATTCACTCTCCTCGCCCTCAATAAGAGTATTGTCTCCATTATCCGAATCAGATTCCAGAAGCTGCTTCTCTGAAACCTCATCGAATATGTCAGCAATACCACATACCGACGACCCTACCGCCATCCAGTCTACCTCTACCGCACCCTCCCTCGAAGGTGCGCTTGTCGACGCTCATTCAGCATCTACTCTCGCGTTAACCGCTTGCTCTTGTGTGATCCCTTCCCTTGGAGGAATGCTTTTCTCCACGCTTGCGTTATCCGCTAGCTTATCTATGTTATATATTTTCACGAGTACCCTCGTGACCCTGAAGCGAACCCACCCATCCCATTTACCTATGAGGCCCAGAGATGCCTCGTCCAAAGTTAGGACAGCCTGCCTAGTGCCATCCCTGGGATCTTCAATTTTGACAACCCTCCATTTCTGAACTCGAAGGGGGGGGGGAGTTGGAGACTCTTAAAGTCTTCAGAATTTTGTCTGCCTCTGATGGCTTCAGAGGTAACCAGACTCGCACCCTCGGTCTGCTAGGGATTTCCTCCATTGAGACCGCTTCTATACGTGCGCAAGGCCACACTTCACCTACTTTGGCGATAGTCGTCTTGTAGAACGTGACAGACCTTGCATCGGCGCACCGTACCAACCCAACTCCCCGTTGCCTGCCTATCGCAAAACAGTCTGGACAGAACAGTGTATAAATAAGTATATGATAAAAAATAATATGTTGAAAATAAATTGAAGATAATTTATTAAAAATAGTTGCCTTAGATACTGAGAATTGTATAAAATGCAAATTTGATAAATTATTAAACTCTCGCATAGCTCTAACCATTGGAGAGTTGGAAGCATAATTTGTTCTATAAAGTCGAATATTGAATGGTGCTTTATTTCTTAGTATTCTAGAGGAAACATTAAAGTTTACTTGCTACAGAAGGTATGAGGAATCTGTGTTGCCAGAAATAACATTGTAAATAAAAAGAAGGGACAGAATAGTCCTTCGATTTTCAAAAGATTTTAAGTTAATAAAGTTACATCGAATATTATAGGAGGGAAAAGGTTCAGTTAAAATTAAAGAACGAAGTTTACACCTTAGAAATCTACGCTGAACACGTTCCAAGCGATTAACTTGAGTATTGTAATACGGATTCCAAAAAAAACTCGCATACTCAAGCTTAGATCTCACAAGACTTGTGTAAAGAATTTTAAGCGTATATGGATCTGAAAATTCATTGCTATTGCGTTTAATGAATAGAGAATAAGCTTTTGAAATTATGTAATTTAAATGATGTATAAAAGTCAAACTTGAGTCAAATATGTATAACACCAAGATCTTTTATCAATGTGACCGATTTCAAATTGCGATTGTTCAACTTGGACTGAATCTGAGGTCTAGTATTTAGTTTCGAGTAGGAAACTTGGAAACATTTATCTATGTTATATAAACATTTATCATTTAAAGATAAACGGTTTTTAGAAAACCAAGCATACAGATTATTTATTTTAGCCTGCAAAGCACCCATATCATTAGTGATGGGAACTATCAAATAAAAATATTCGAATTATTCGATAGTTCAAAATCATTCATTCATTCGATAGTTTTTTAATTCGATAGTTTTTTTAATTCGATAGTTTTTTCATTTGCTCTTCGTTTGCTTACCTTCAACTGATTGAACGAATCGTCAGTACTGAAAATTTTACTGAAAAAGTACGTTTAACTGATTGATTTGTGTTAAATGAAAATTATAATGAAATCTCACCAGTTATAAGCTACTTAGAGGTTTTTAAGTCTAATAAATAAATACTTGAATTGATCATTTGCTTTGTATTAGCTACAATTTTTATAATTCGAATGAATGAATAATTTATTCGATAGTAAAAATCGTACGATAGTTCTTTGTACTAGTTACTATTTCTTTAATTAGAATGAATGAGTGAATTATTCGATAGTTCAAATCATTCGATAGTTTCGTGCACTATTTACTATTTTTTAAAGTAAATGAATGAACGAATTATTCGAACGAATTGTTCGATAGTAAACCATCGATAGTTGAAATCATTCAATAGTGCCCATCACTACATATCATTCTGGTTTGCAATTCGTGAAAAGATTTTTAAATCATCTCCCTTGAGAAACACCCGAGGAACCTATAAACGGCTAAGACAAAGATTCTTCAACGGACACCATGCATATTAGGGATGCGAGTGGCAAAAATACATCGATGTATTTCTTCGTTTCGATGCATCGAAATGTGCATCGATATTTTTCGATGCATCGGAGGGCATACATCGATGCATCGTTTTGCATAGGATTTTTCAGATATTACAAAATTGTACACAATTTAAAATTAATTACTATAATTGAGCTAATTATGTTTCTAACGGACTATTGAATCGAGTAAAAAACTTTTTCGTTAAATGGAAATTCTGCAATCGAGAGTTTTTCTAAAAAATCTAAAAATTAAGGGAGACTTTTGTATGACTTAAGAATTTAAAATTTTCAATTGTTCTAAGAAAAAGTGTTTCACTTGATTCAACAGCCCGTTAGAAACAAAGTCAACTTTGTTATAGTACCTAATTTGAAATTTTGCTTTTAAATAATGAGTGAAAGAATTATTTTTACGAATACCAGTACTTTAACAAATTTAGAAGCGCAAAACACTAAACATTTTTCAATTATTTTTCAGAGAATCTTACATATTTTTCAAAAAACACTCTTATCTTTCATATGATATTATATATATGTAGAATTTATCAAAATTTTTATAAGGTAAAACAAATTTATGTTTCTCAGTATTTTTTTTTTTATGCTTTGCAGGAACAACTGTTTGATTAATCTGTGCCCTGCTAATCTATTCCTTCACTCACAGAACTAAACCCATTGCCGCAACCGAAAAATTGCCCTACTAACTTTGTCGATTGTCGGCAATTTTCTAAATGCAATTGCCACAATCGCCAATTTCCCAATTGAGAAAATTGCGTCATTCCGTTGCGAGAACGGAACTGCAGACAAGCTTTTGAGCCATTCGGTTGTGCACAACGAACACAACCGCGCATACCAGATGTCAGTTATATGAACCGAGTCTTCCCATCGTTTCGACTTACGAGTGTGAAAAATAAACGATGAAAATAAACATGCTTTGTTGATGCTAATTTTGCAAATTTGCATATTTTTAAGAAGAAATAAATTAGATTTATTTCAACTGCACAAGTTTTATTTATTAAAAATTGAATCACTTCACTTTGAACACTTAACCAACCACTTGCAGCGAGAATACCGACCGAACCATAAACAAAGGCGCGACGAGCAACATAGCGAGTGTAAAAATCAAACGACGAAAACAAGGATTGTTTTGTTGTTGTTTTTTATTGTACATTTGCAGTTATTTAAGAAGAAATTAATTTAATAAATATAGACTGCACAAGTTATATATATCATATATTAGATAAAATATATTTTTTAATTAATTCCTTTACCTAAAAACACATCAACAACTTGCACCGAGAACACACACTAGAAATCAACCGAATACTGAACAAAAGAGGAACGAGCAACACAGCGAGCGCGAAAAAAGCGACGGTTGTGGTTAAGGTGACCACATGTAAGTTATTTTTATTGACTATTCGTCTGTTGCAATTGACTTTGGTGGCGGTGCAACTGAATATTGAAACATCGTTGCAATTCGGTGGTAACGCAAGATAAATTGTATTGACAGAATTAACAAATGCGGATATTTCAACTACTCCTTTTATCCGTACATCTGTAATTGTACTGGTCAGTTGTTTTGGATAAATTGAGATTGCTTAGACGGGAAGTAAGTTGAAATGACAAATTCCATTCAGTTCTTGCAACTTAAGCATACATATTGAATGTTAACCGAATTGTTATTTAGGCATGAAGTTACAATAATAAAATAAGCATTTACGTCAGCCGAAAGTCGATTATGCTTATTTAATTACAGTTAAATAAACAGAGTTTTAATTGAAACAAACACTTTATGAGTACCCCACTTAAAATGTATTTACTATAACCTAACGCCAACAAATTATTTTTGTGAGTGTTTGCTGAGTAATGATTTGAGCGGCTTGTGAAAAAAGTCGTTCGGAAGGAACCGAGCTACCAACCAATGTTAAATATTTATACGTCACTTTGTATAATGTGGGCTGTGTCGCGAATCGAGCTGTTTTCACTTCGTTTGTAAAAAAACCGGCAAACCACACTTTTTGGAGCCATTTCAATTTCTTGATCAAATTCATTCACTTTGCACAATTGAAAAACTGAAATGGCGGTTCAATGTACTAGAGATGTCAGTTTACAAAAAACATCGATATATCGATGCATCGACTTATTATACATCGAATGGATAATTTTCAATGCATCGAAGCAAAACATCGATATTTTCGATGCATCGATGTTTTTCCGACATCCCTAATGCATATTCTATTACTTAGGTATGACTTGACCCAAGATATGAAATTCGAACGGAATCCTAAATGCAAGAACTTATAAATTTTGATTTCTTATATATAAATCATCATTTTACATATCGGAACGAGATGGGACATAGCTGATGATAAAATAATTGAAGTAAGACTATAATTTTGAAAACCAGTAAAACGCTTTTTAATTAATAAAAATAATTAAAATGGGAATTTCTGGAAATTTTTTGAATTAATGGGAAATGATGAAAATTTTCGTTTTTAAAATGAAAATAAATAGTAAAACGATTATTTTAAAATTTTTATTTTTAAAAATCAAACGATCATTTAAAAATCTACTTTTAAAATTCTCGTTTTTAAAATAAATATAAACGTTTTACTATTTCATTTTAAAATGTTTATTCTTAAAACTAACATAAACATTAGAAATGCAAAATCTGGGTTAAATGTTTTGAAAAGTGGCACGTTTCTGCCACTTTTTAAAATGTTGTTTTCTCTGTTTAGTAAGCTAAATACGATGAGAGCCCCTATCAAATGCTTTTGAAAAATCAGTATAAACAGTATCAAACGCCTTCTTCAAACGAAGATATTCAATAGTCTGTAAAGGTAGCCAGATTTGAGACTGTTGACCGATTTGGCATAAAACCGTGCTGACTAGGGGATATTATATTCTTAATATCAAACGAAAGTTTCAAAAATTTTAGAGATATCAGATAACTTTAGAAATTGGTCTGTTATGACAGATTTCAGATTTACTTCCATTTTTATAAATTGGAGTTATGAAAGAAGTTTTCCAAGCATCCAAAAAGGTTCCAGATTGTAAGGATTTATTAAAAATAAAATTAAATGGTTTTACCAGAACATGATGGCTTTTTTTTAAATAAATGCAGAAAATCCATCCACATCATTCTTTTGCAAGTTTTTTAAGCAAACAATAGAGTTAGAGAAATCAATGTAAGAGATTTGGAAACTACCAATATCAATATTTTTTTTAAGATTAGAGTTGATATCAATAATAAGTCTGTTCCCGTACTCGATTCAAGTAGCTTGAAAGCTTTATTTTGAAGCTCGAGAAAGAGAAATAACATGCAAAATGACACTCTATAATCTATTACAATTAATTGAAGTTAGTACGGGAACAAACCTATTATTGTCGTAGTCCGTAATAAAATAGGAGCGGAAGAATTTAGCAAACAAATTTGATGTTTCAACAAAAGATTCCGACCTAAAACCTTCAAAACACATAGAGGATGGGAAGGCATAATTTGACTTTTTCGAATTTATAAAAGTCCAGTACATTTTTGGATTAGACTTTATATTTAATTCATAACGTCTTACACACTGTTTATATAAGAACTTATTAAGAAAATTAAACTCCCTTAAATAGTGTTGATGTTTACTATAATGTTCAATATTATTTGTGGCTTTGTATAAATTGAAAAATGTGCTTCTTCGATTTTTCAATTTTTTTTTTAATCCTGTAGTATACCACAAAAGCTTAAAACATTTTCTTGGATACTGAGGAATAATTATTTAACAAATACTTAAAAATTTGGATTTAAAAAATACAAAGGAATCATAAAAGCTTTTAAGTTTCATATTATGCTCCCAATCAACCATCATAATAGCAGCTATTAGTACTTCATAATTACACAGACTAAAATTATAATATATGTCAGTATTTAACAAGTTAACACTTTTGCAAGAAAAATTATAGAATGAGATGTTCAATACAAGCGGTAAGTGATGCAAGTTAGGATCACAGATCGGCATATGACAAACTTCAATACTATAATTAAAATCTTTACTAATAAAAATAAGGTCTAACAATCTATTAGATTGATTAGGAAATCCATTAATTTGAATTAAATCTAGACTTATAAAAGAGTCAGTAAGATAGATCTCATGTGTAGAGTTCACATTAGTAGGAATTAAATTATTATTATTTAAGAAGTTATTTCAAGTTACTTTATTTAGTTTAAAATCACCAAGAATGTAAAAATGACTATCACTCGAAATCTTTGATGCTTAATTCAAAATGTTATCCACATGCTTTATATACAGGGCATTAGAACTATTTGGAGGAATGTAAGAAACAGCCAAATAAAACTGTTCAGTGACTCCAGAAATTGAAACACAAACACTGATCCAGCAACGTCTGTATTTTTAAGCGGCCAAGCACTGCAGCACAAGGAACGTTTTACAGCAACAACGACACCACCGCCCCTAGTAAAGCAAGTTTTTGCCGCATCTCTATCCTTACGAAATACCTGATAGCAATTCAAATCGAAGAATTCCGCATCAAAAAATTCAGCATTAAGCCATGTTTCAATGATTACTATTATATCATAGTAAAATTTACAAGACCATAACTTTATTGATTCGGACTTTGTTCTTATGCCAGACATATTTTGGAAGTATACTTTAAGTTTAGTAAAAGATTTGTTGCAATTGCTTTGTACTATTTTCTGTAGCGACGACGATTTGTTTTGCGAAAAAACTCGAATTTACTAACAGAAACATTAGTTGGCCAAAGAGATGGCTCTACAATACAATCCGTAAGAGATGCCGAAATACCAAGCTTAAAGTTTATTTTGTCAATTTGAGATGGATCCAGATCTTTTCTCATCAACGATTGACAAGCAAGATGATGTTTATCATTACCCGTACGTTTATTAATATAAGAAATAATATCATCAGTGGTCACAGTTGGTTTAAACGAGTGAAGATGATTATATGAATTTATTCTTTGACCCACAACACGTCTCTTCTTTAGATTTAAATTATTGCCACTATTTAATACATCAAGCTCAGGACTTTGGACACTTAATTCATCAGTTGTAATTGCCAAACCAGCAGATGCAAAGCTTCTAGCAGGATTGATTAATGTCAGAAGCAACAACAGCAACAGCACCTTCAACATCAGCGCCTTCAACAAAAACTTCACGTACTCGGTCAACAACAACAACAGTATCATCTCTACCAAGATCAATATGATGATCCTTTCCAACAACAACTTCAACAGCATCACTGACACTATTGTTATTAGTAGATAATTGTAGTTTTATTGTTTTTATGCAAATCAACAGTATCTATAACTTCATTCCCCCTGCACGCATAGAAGAATAATGCGTTAGAGGTGGGTAATAGCACAATTTTTTGTGTGTTGACTCACCAGCACATGTGCACCCTTGTGTGTCAGCACACTGTGCTAGCACAATTGTGCCACAATCGAACAAAGCACTAATAAAAGTGTCGATAACAAATAGAGTGCTAACACCCTTTTCTATTGATTTGTTTACAATAATCACAAATTGCATATTGTCAATTATTGCAAGTAAACCAAAGTAAAAGCAAAATCAACTGTACTAAGCCAAACCTTACAAAATAAGTAATACAGTGCACAGTAGCGATAACCAATGAGTGTCAGTGAAGAAGCTTAGCACAACACTCTGCTATTCATCCCAACACAGCATACAAAAGTAACTTTAAGCGCAAAAGCTCGTCAAAGCTCTGCTCTTTGTGATATTCGTGCTCTTCGTGCTATTGTGCCACTATGTGAGTCAACGTAGTGTGCTAGCACGCATGGCACACTACAGGGAGTCAGCACAGTGCCATAGCACAGCACTGAGTTACCCACCTCTACAATGCGTTAAACAGGCACTCGAGGTAGAGCAAGATGAACCTAGAGCTGCAGGTGAACACAAAACAGGTTTATTGCAATTATTAGGCTGTGCTGATTTTTTTAACAATTTAGCTCGAATATTGGCATTAGGGGTGTCCTTGGAAAATACATCGATGTTTTTTTCGATGTAATGCATCGAGACAGTGCATCGATACTTTCCGATATATCGTTGAGAAACATCGATGTTTTCTAAAAATCGAGTACTTTTTCTAGCATTACATCACAATGCTAAAATCAACCCCATCCTGAACTATTTTTAATTTAACTATGACTATTTTAACTTATTAAAAGCTCCTACAAAACCCCTGTCCTTGTCCGCACGCCTTTTATCCGTAACTAAGGAAAAAAACAAAATTTTTTGCAATCATTCTCTGATTCAGTTGTTGTTTATTAAAAAACATAAACGCAATAAACATAAGAATATTGGTTATTCTAAAAAATAAGATCAATATATAAGAATAGTGGTCATATTTATTACAAAAAGTAAAAACAAAAAGCCTCTACAATCATAGAAATTCCAGTATTAATGTCCTATTCCCAGTGTTTTCCTTTTTAATTATTTTATTTATTTATTTTTTTATATAATAGTTTCATTAGGTGGTTAAAATTCATTCGATGTTTTATGAAAATACATCGATCCATCGAGTATATCAAAAGCTTATCAAAATATCGTATCAAGTCGATGTATCGAATTGTAAACATCGAGTAAATCCGATGCATCGATGTATATCGAATATCCCTAATTGGCATTAGCTTTATTATTGATTTTGTTAAAAGCACTAATTTTCACGGGGGATGATGGAGACTTCGATTTTGACAGAGTGATTATTTTATCAACATTAAGTTTATTATTATTTATATTTACACAATTTCCATTAAATTGCTCAACCGTATTATTTTCAGTTAGTTCAGCATCAGATGGTTTTATAACATTGTGTTTATCTTTTAAATAAGTCAAAATACACTCAAAGAAATATTTGTTCATATTGACTAATTCCTAGGTTTAGTTGATAAATATTTTGTCAATATACATTCAACAAAAGCTTTTGCCAATTGGATTTAAGGAAATAAGTTGAAATCATATTGACAAAATTTTATTTTGTTTATTTGTTAAATGGATGCTTCAATTTGATATAAGCCTTTATCACGAATATCGCGTTTTAATTATTGATTTGATAAAACAATCTGTCAGTATGAATACAGAATATTTCAACATGAAAAAATGGTTTGTTGAATAGAAAAAGACTTTTCTGTTGAAAACATGTTTTCTAATACTAAATTTAATACAAAAATGTTTTGTTATTCTGATAAAAATATTTTATTACAATTTATTTATAATAAACATATTTTATTTGACTTATAGTAAGCACATTAGTTATAAATATAGTTCTGGAATTCACAAAGGTTGATATTGTCCATGCTGTTCGTTATTAGCGCTGTTTTCATTATTATAAATCAGAGTTTGTTAACATTGCTGCTCAGATTGTGAATTGTTCTAGTGTGAACAGCACTAATAACGAATAGCACGGATAATCTCAACAAATAATGGAAATAAATAATACAATAATGTAATGCAAATAAATAAATAACCAAAACTCCTGCCGAATTCATTGGAAAAGAACTCAATTTATAGTCACCGCTAATGATAAATGTATTTAGAAACTCAGCCAAAAATGTAGAAGTTCCTCATATGTCGAAGTTGCATTGTGGCAAAATTGGTGCACTTGAAAACAAGAAAAAATTATTTCACAAGATCATATTTACTTATTTACTATTTAGGGTAATAAGCTTCCACACACTTAAAAAATTGCACTGGGCTTTTAAGCTTTCCCGAATTTTATCTCCTTTACTTTATTTTGTACTTGATCTAAAAAGACAAATGACGCCATCAAAATAACAAGCATTTCTTTCTGTTGTCATGATTAAAGGTTTTTTGAAATTGATAATCCATTTTATCATTATAAAATGGAAATTTTGTCCATTTGACTCGATCGATTATCAATAACATTAATTATATCTTCAGTATAACAAATCTATTTATCAAGCCAACAAAGTAGTTTGTTAAAATCTTCAAAACAACGCATTGAATTTGTTGCTATTTTTAATCAAATGGATAAAGTTTCTTTTGAATTGACGAAAAAATAATGCATTATTGATAAAATTGAATTGATTGGACAATTTGGTTTTGTTAGGGACTAACAAAAGTTATGTATCAATTTTACCAAAAATATTTCTTTGAGTGTATTACATGCCTATAACAGGCAGATTGTTATAGGATGATCGTAACATAAATCACATTTGTAGATCAAGTCTTTGTTAAATATTAATGATTTAAAGTCTTCTTCACTTAATTTGGCACATTTGTTATGCAGTTTATTATAACAAAAACCACATGAGTGAGTTAGAACCGAAATCACAGTATTGCAAATGGAACAAGACATAGCAAACTTATAGGTAAAACGATGTGTTCACGAGAGTGGTTGAAGAACAACTTATGCATGCTAACCTTTGGACTCCTGTTAAGGAGCTAAGGTAGCTCTTTTTGTGAGCTATCGTCCACCATACAAGAAAGCCGTAGGTAAGAATATCCCCATTTCCTGCCAAGGACTCTCTGACATGCGTAAGGAGTGCATAGTGCTTTTTTCCTTCTTTCTTCTGTGTTGCGTTTCCAGCTCAGCTTAGGCATAGGCATCACTTTTGTTCCACCAGTTTTCAGGAATTTTGTCAAACACAATTAGCCACAGCAGGGGGGATATGACTCCTCCCTGCGGTGTGCCTCTTGTGACCTGTTTCCTCACCCTGCTCATTCCCATTTGTGAGCTTATACGTCTGCTGTTGATCATTTTTTAAATCCACTGCGTTATTTTACTGTTGACTCCTTTGTCTACTAGAGCATTCTTTATGGAATCTGTATTCACATTGTTGAATGCGCTTTCGATGTCCAAAAAAGTAGCTGAAGCATATTCTTTGTGATGAAAGGTTCCTTCTATGACTGAAACCACTTCATGCAGTGCCATTTCTACTGATTTACCTTTAAGGTAGGCGTGTTGCACACTGCAAAGATTGGTATGGTTTAAGGATTCTCTTATATGAAGATCTATTATTCTCTCTACCGTTTTCATAATGAATGATGAGAGACTAATAGACCTGTAATCCTGAGGCACTGAGTGTATTGGTTTCCCAGCTTTGGGAATAAAGACAACTCGCACTTCTCTCCAAATTTTTGGAACATATCCTGTCTTGAGACAACCGGTGAAGATTTCTATAAGCCAGGGCATGATTCTGGAAAGGGCATGTTGCATCATGGCCGGCAAGATTCCATCAGGCCCTGCAAATTTGTAGGGCTTGAAGGACTCAATCGACCATTCTACGGTTGACCTTGTAATAATGTTGGGAAGTTCCTGTACGAGTTCTGGTATTGTCACAACCTGGGAAATGAGTTTCCATGAGTAGCAAAGCGTTTCTTGACTGGATTTTGTCCAGGATCCGTCAGACCTCTTAATGTGTCCCGGGACCGATGGGTCTTTGGATAGCGTCTTTCAAAGTTTAGTGGTTTCACTGGTATCTTCAATGGACTCACAGAAATTTGTCCAAGATGTTTGCTTAGCTATTCTTACTTCACTTGTATAGGCATTTAACATGGATAGGTATGTTGTCAAGTCTTGCTCAAGCCTGCTTAACATTGCTTTCCGGTGAAGTTTTCTGACCCTGATCGCCTCTTATTAAGGTCGCTGGTCCACCAACTTGCAGTTGTAGCTTTGCGCCTTCGGCACTTTGGGCAGAACTTCTTGAAAGCCTGGTTCATTTTTCCCGTTATTAACTCGACTGCATTGTCAATGGATGCATCGTTTGGGAGATATTCTGTGTCTAGGTCTGCAATATTTCTGCTTATTCAGAATGAAAACCTATCCCAGTTTGTTTTAATGGGTTCCTAAATCATTTCCTTATGTGAGGATTGTAGTCACAAGAGGATCCTAAAGTGGTCGGAAAACGACTTCTTTTTTGAAACCTCTTAGTTATCGACTATAGCCTGTTCTGAATTGCTCGCTAAAGTTAGATCAATTATCTCTTCCTTGCCTCTATTCTGAAAAGTTGGCCTATTGCCCCTATTACAAAGAATAAGGTCTTTTGTAATGATAAATTCGAAAATAGACTCACCCCTTTTGTTGATGTTCGTGCTGCCCCATTGCGAGTGACGGGCGTTTGCGTCACAACCGATGACCAAGAATGTCCTGCTTGTGTTAGCGTGTTCTGCCAACTCGCGGACTGTTTGCACTGGTGATTTCGCCTCTTCATAGGGCATGTACGCGGAACAGAGTATCAGTTTAGCTGATCTGGTTGCCAGTACGTCTCCGTTGCTGAATCTAGGGAGAAAAAAACATGTTAATGGATTTTTTCGCAAGTATGCAGCTCCTTATCTTACCTTTACTATTGTATGTACTATTATACAAATTTGAAGTGAACATTTTTTGTTACATGTTAACTCCAATAGTATTAGGTCGATTTTTATAAAAAATGTTTTAAAATTTCAAACGTGCTGCAGTACAAGCACCTGTTAGGGGTATTTTATCTTCGGAATTTTAATAATAAGCATCTTTAAAGTGTTAAGGTATTTAAGAAATCATCCCAGCTGCCACGCGTTTATTTGTTTTTTGCATTTCACGAGTTTTAATAAACCCCATGTTGCTCCTTACTACTCTCTTGTTTGCTCAGCTAGCACAGCTAGCACAGCGCAACAAAAAAAAGCTTATGAGCCTCAAGGAAGTAGAAAAGTGAGATACATATAAATGCTGTACTGCGGTCCAAAAGACAAGAAAACAAAAAACTAAGTGTTTTTATTTTGTTTGACATGTATTGTCTTATGCAGATTGATAAAAAAACTGCGGCCTCCGTTGCTGAATCTAGGGAGAAAAAACATGTTAATGGATTTTTTCGCAAGTATGCAGCTCCTTATCTTACCTTTATTTGTAAAGTGACACAGGTTGTACTGTTTCAACCCCAGGCCTTGGATCTTGTTGTTGTAGATCCAGGGTTCCTGGATGAGGGCCACATCTACATTCTCCTCGGACATGCACAGCATCAAATCGTCAGTTGCCAAAAACATATAACAACAATATGAATTTTTTCTTCATTGTGCATTCCAACTATCATTATCTAAAATTTAAGACCAATTAATATAATGAAAATAGAGTACTCTAAGAGATGTTGATTTTAAATGAAATAATTCTAAGTAAAAGTATTCATTAATATATGTAGCTCTAAGAAGTGAGCCACAAAGTACTAAATAAAAATCAGATGAAAATGAAATTTTGATATGTCATTATTAGACGGCGGAATTATATGCAAAATTTAATTTAAGTCTAATTGAAGTCAGGTTTTGGATTTGTATTGATTTTGACTTCATTAATGCATTTATTACTCCATATCTATGATATGCAAATTTTATGCAAGAAATATGAAAAAACATATGCAAGAAATATGCAGCATATTTTTTTGCATATGTAAGAAATATGCTGCATACTTGTTGCTTATGCAGTAATAAAAATGGTCTAAATTCATAATATTTCCAAATGAATTGAAATATCTATAAGTTTACTAAAAAAAAAAGGGTTAAAATTGTATAAATTATTTTATTACCTTCAACATATAATTATATTAACCAGAAATCGACGAAAATGGTCAAAATTTGACCCTTTTCAATGTGACATTCAATCTACACAGTGATATGAAATCGTTTTCGTTCTCAGATGAGCGTAGAAAAAGATTAAAAAATACTATCGTGAAAAATATTACCAAAAAAAGCTTTACCGTATAAAAGCCACCCAATGACTTTACATACAAAAATACGGTGCACTGAGAAAAGCTACAGTTTTCGAGATATCGTCATAATTTTAATGTCAAAATAACGGGAATTTTTCAAAGCTTTCAAAGCCCCTTCTGTTTCTACTTTTTATAAACGATTTGCCATCTGTCATAATGCATTCTAACATCTTAATGTTTGCTGACGACGTCAAACTCTTCCTTTCTTTTGAAAATGATAATGACGCTGTATTTTTGCAAGCCGACATTGATCATCTTCATAACTGGTGCAAAACGAACCGTATGAACCTCAACATGAAGAAATGCAAGCATATGTCTTTCTCGCGCAAACCACCAATTAAATGTACCTTCAAAATTTGTGGTTATCCATTGGAGTCCTTAGATATTTTCAATGATCTTGGAGTAACAATGGATCCTAAACTAGTCTTTAATATTCATGTAAATAAAATAATAAATAGAGCAAATAGTACTTTAGGATTTATTAAACGTTGGGCAAAAGAGTTTAATGATCCATTCATAACGAAAATCGTATTCACTTCCCTAGTGCGCCCTATCTTAGAATACGCGTCAGTTGTTTGGTGCCCACGATACGGTTGTTACATAGACGACATTGAATCAGTGCAGAAACAATTTCTTTTGTTTTGCTTAAGCTATCTTTATTGTAATACTGATTTTCACTTACCACCTTATGAATATCGGTTACAACTCTTAAATATTCCTTCTTTAAAAAATCGGAGAATTATGATAAATGCTTGTTGGATTATAAAACTTTTACATGGATATGTCAACAGTCCATATTTATTGAGTAAAATATATTTTAATATTCCTCTTCGTCCTAGAAGATCTTTTGAGTTACTCCATATGAACTTTTGTAGAACTAATTATTTGCAAAATGAACCTCATAGAAGCGCTTGCGGTGATTTTAATTTTGTATCTGATGTTATATCCTTAAGTGAATCCATGGACTCAATCAAACATAAAATTATAGATTACCTGCAGTACCGTCGTTGATTATGTAAAGTTCTTTCAATCATATATCTGATGCATCTGGTGATATTTGTAAACACATTAATATAACAATCTAAATGGATAAATGGACCTAAGCGTAAAATGGAAAATTTTGGTGTATAAACATCTAAATAATCTGAATGGACCTAAACCTGGGATCTTCAATTGCCTCATATCTTCATGATGATTGTAACTACTTTTGTCGACGGTACCGTAGTGTCTTGGTGTCTTTTTACCTCTTGAAACACTACGTTAGATCGATTTGTAATATATTAATATGAGTGGCCGATAAGACCTAGTTTGTCTTGGTGCCTGCGTTCGCAACTGGTTTTCTTTATTTTATGAAAATTAGTTTGGTAAAGTTGACCTAGTTTGTCGAGTAACCACCCTGTCAAGCCAGGATCTCACCGGCTTCAGGAAGACAGAACGATATATATTATATATATACCTATTGGAGTGGTATTTTATTGGGTATGTGACCTTGTTTGTCTTATAGCTTAGCTTTTATTTAAGAAATTCTGTTTGAACTCTCATATTTCAGGTCAAAGGTCACAAAAAGTATTCTGTGCACTCCTTCTCCCTGCTCTTATTCATTTAAAAGAAAAATTAACCAAATCGGTCGAGAAACACGGAAGAAAATGGTACCGAACTCTTTTTATATTATATATAGATCATACGCCTATTTATGTATAGATTATCTGTTCTTATTATGTTCTATAACTAATATTAGAATATATTATTAAAACTTCTTCTAAGTTGCCGATCATGAAATTTTGACGCTTTTCAGAAAATATCATTTTGTAAACGGAGAAGCTTCTTTCCACATCACACGAAGTCAAGGGTGCATACTTAAATATAGGAACATGTTCGCTAGCTATCTTCATATTTTCAAATTTTTTAATACAAGTCTATTTTTTCTTTTCTTCAATAAAAAAACAAAAATTTAATATTCTCTTAATGGTGGTTTCAGCTAAGTAGCCCTAAAACCCTGCATCTTTTTGATGTTCAAATTTCTCGCGTAGTTCTTTCACCATTTAAAACATATCCAAGATGTTGGGATGACATAATGTCCGTTTGAAGCAGACTATGCAAACGGACATAATTTCCAAATCAAAACTGACATAAAGTCCATACAAATTTAAATTTAAACAATTTTACTGTACAATATATAAATTTTGCATATGCATATAATATGCAAATATGCAATTTTTTAATTTGCATATGCACTTAATATATGCATATGCATTTTGTATGCAATATGGAAATAAGCAAAAAACGTTTTATGTTTTCCGGGATAGAATTTCTTGGGACGCTTATCTGTGTCATCGAAATGGTTTTGTGATCATTCAATACAAATATGCAATTTCATATTTTCCGCTGTCCAGTCATAATAGACAAAATTTGAGGGAACACTTTTTTTACCGTTTTGCTTAAAGATAATGGCTCTAAATTCAATTTATCAGCAAAACAGATTTTTCCCTTTACAAATCGTATGGGAAAATTAGAAAATTAATTCGCGACCTCTGAACATTTACCAATTTTGATGCGCTTCGCAGAGGGTGTTTCTTAGGTCTAATGGAAGTGGAAAAGCCGCAGACATCAAACACGATTTTTTTGGGACACGCTAATATATATACTCGTATTTTTTATATGTGCCACGTCTTCTTATGGGAGTTACAAGCGGAGTGACGAAGCTAATATACCCTACGCAGTACGCGGGGCGTATACAAATTTTAAATAAAATATTGAAACCAAACATTGAAAAATCCTGAATAAAATATTGAAACCAAAATTATTTTTTTATGTAATATATATTTTGTCACAAATGTTAGCACCCGATGGTGCCTAAGCGTGTATCGTATTATATTATATTGAAAATTATTCCGCCTTCAATAAATTAATATAACCTGGCTGGACCTTGGCCGTATTATAAATATAATACGAAGGAAAATAAAGCACGATTTGTTTTGATACATTACGTCTGTTTCATTATTTCTTTTTGAAAATAATAACCTTTGTAATTTTTTTGAAATAAAGAACTATGCTTTTTATGCATTAAAATATGAAATTAACAGAAAAAATGCATAGTAATGTAAATAAATATAAGTCTCAATTTCAGAAGTTCCTATATTTTAAAACTTACGATTGGGCTTATATCTAGAAGTGAAACAGTAAGCTCCTTACGGACTAGACAATTACTTTAAAAAAGTAATGTTTAATATCTAATTAGGCAAGCATTTAATTTTTCATTGCCATTAAACACTACTTTAGTACGCCAGAAGATGGGACGTACATTATTCCAACATAACTTGCCAAATGTCATATAGACACGCAAACCAATCCTTTGAATACAAATCAATTAAACGCACAAAAGCATCTGCTTTAAGTATGTTGTCTTGTTGCATACTTGTGAAACCAAATTCTTAAAATACATAATTAAATTGTTTATTGACATTTCATGAATGCAGAGCATTGCGGCAAAACGAAGTCATTTATGTACAAAAGGGCTGTAAATCCCTTACAATCCCAGAATTATCGGAATCGAAACTTTTAATTCGTATTTTTTTTAAATAGGATGAAGTTCCGCATATCTTCTTAATTTTTCCAAAATAACTTACACTAAGATAAAGAAATGTCTTTAATAGACTCCCTGCAAGTATAATACTACATGAATGCTTTGTTTCAGGTATGCTACTATTCGATGGGCAAATACTTTAAGCAGAACTAATAACTAATATCTATGTGTACTATTATACAAATTTTAAGTGAACATTTTTTGTTACAGGTTAACTCCAATAGTATTAGGTCGATTTTTATAAAAAATGTTTTAAAATTTCAAACGTGCTACAGTACAAGCACCTGTTAGGGGTATTTTATCTTCGGAATTTTAATAATAAGCATCTTTAAAGTGTTAAGGTATTTAAGAAATCATCCCAGCTGCCACGCGTTTATTTGTTTTTTGCATTTCACGAGTTTTAATAAACCCCATGTTGCTCCTTACTACTCTCTTGTTTGCTCAGCTAGCACAGCGCAACAAAAAAAAAGCTTATGAGCCTCAAGGAAGTAGAAAAGTGAGATACATATAAATGCTGTGCTGCGGTCCAAAAGACAAGAAAACAAAAAACTAAGTGTTTTTATTTTGTTTGACATGTATTGTCTTATGCAGATTGATAAAAAAACTGCGGCCTGCTAATATACATATTTATAAGACTTGTTCATAGTTTTATTAAAATTTTCAAACATATCTCCGATTCTTCTCCCAAAAAATCTGAATACTTGAACCAAAAAATTATATATAAAAAATAATATCGTAAAAATGTGGAAAATTGGGACCTCTCCCTCCAAACATAGAAATTTTGAGTAAATTTAAAATTGTAAAATTATCACTTTTTATAAATTGTGTGAAATTTAGTTTGGTCTTAAAGTTTGTTTTCACATTAACTTATTAATGGGTATGCCCAATCTTTTGGTATAATAAAAATGGGGGATTTTAAAACAAAAAATTAGCTTTTTTAATGTTTATTATCAAAAAGACAACCAAAAAATTTAAACCTAATTTTTCTAAGATTTTGGATTTGTCCTAACTTTTTTACATTATTTTACAGCCAAAAGTTAAAAAGAAATAGCTTGGCCTGTAGCGAATTTTATTACCTTTAAATAAAGATTCTTGGAATATATTTTTGTTCTCCGTGAAATAAAACGTACCTCTCCCTCCTTTCCACAATTTTGTCATTTTCCAACATTTTTGTACTGGAACCTAATGGTTCGGGTTCTTAAAACCCTACACTGCAATATTTGAATGAAAGTGAAGTTACAGCACTCTGAATATTAACAAAGTGAAGAAGTTCTGTTAAGTAAATTTTTTGAATGAGCCCCCTAATGGTAAGTTTTTTAAAATCTGATGCTATACAGAAGATATACAGAAAACTATACCAACCATTGGACTTCTTGCTTGGAGAAAAATTGAAGTATGTTTTATAGGACGTATTTTGTATATTAAAAAAAAACTAACTGAAACCAACTTGAAGTCCTTTTTATTTTAAAATGAGATAAGGATTTAGCTGGATTTGATAATGATTTAACACGATTTCATAATGATTCAGCATGACCATCATAGTGATTTTACATGATTTCATAATGATTCTACATGACCTTCCTAATGATTTAACATGATATTATAATGTTTCAATATGACCATACTAATGATTTGATATGGTTTCATAATAATTCAACAAGAAAATTTGTTTCGATTTTTACATGAAAATCACAATGATTTTACTATAAATCTCTATGAAGCAAAATCATAGGGGAAAAGAAAAAGCATTAGGTCTGTTCCCGTACTCGATTCAAGTAGCTTTATTTTGAAGCTCGAGAGAGAGGAATCACAAGCAAAATGACAATCTAATCTATTGCAATTAATTACAGTTAGTACGGGAACTGACATATTATGTTTCCAGTTGGTTTTACAATTATATTTTTATTTGTGTGTGACAAATTTATCATTTTAACTTAAAAAATCAAATCCTTAAATTCCTAGCATCCGGATTTTTCGATAAACGGTATTAACAATCCCAGAATTTACATCCCTAATGTATTTGCGCCTGTTTGTCTACCAACCAGACAGAAAAACGATTTGTATTGCCCACAGTTCGTGGCTGGGGAGTATTTGTAAGATATTGCCAAACAGTGCGCTCATGATGTTTAAGTTGAATGGTAATGGAAACCAAAACAAAGCTAATACAATTGACGAGCAAGATAAAGATTGCTTAAAAAATTCTGCCTGTTATGGTACTCTTCTTAGGTATTGTTCATCAGTATGTGCTGTGCAGTAGATTCTGTGGCAAAGCTGCTGTGTGAGCTAATAAAAGTGATTTTAGGAATTGTGGTTTAAGAGCTCGAAGCCACTTGGCTGCACTTTTACATGACCAAACTATCAACTATCACTTGTTCGTGGACTATGTTGTACAAATTAAAAGGTAACCACGACTTATGGACACGATGTGTCTGCGGTAAACTATACTAGTGTTTCAAAAGCATTAAATCAATGTGCAACGCATTTATGCAGAAAGGTCCGAAAGGTTAATTTTCTCAACTAAATATAACGTCAAATAGGGCAATTATGTCACTTTGATGCGGATAGCAAAGTAGCAGAGTTGATTGTGGATGGCGTTATAAAATGTTTAATTTCGAGAACAATTCTTGTAAATTCTGTAGCTTTAACAGCGGCACAGTTTGGTTATCTTCATAAAATGAGAATTCTTTTACGCAAGCTTAGTTAACTGGCCTAGTATACTTATATATAAATTATTGAATAACATTGTTTGTACGCTTTGTGTAATGGTTTTTTTCTTGTAAACAGAAGTAGTGCTATGCCAATAGATTTCTAATACAAAGTATTATGTGTTTCGGTGTATTAATTTATTTTCTTTTAATTTAGGGTCATAAGAAATAAATGTATAAATATAATAGTGGTATTCAATGAACGCCGTATTGGCGATGTAAGCAGATTATGTTCGATAAGTTTACAGCAGCGTTATTTGAAATAACAAAATTGTAAGTGAACAAACATACGCAGATTACGGCGCAAACACGTGGTGTGTGCAGTACGTATAATGCGTTCTATGCTACCGTGGTTTAATGTTGTTTTTGACGAGCAGTGTTTCAATTAAATTTAAAAATTTACAAAATTAAAAATGCACTAACCATTAATGGATTTAAAATTTCTGTAAAGTTTCAAATAATTTTGTGATGCCAATTTCATTTTAATACAATAACGCAATTTATTCGATTTTTATTCAGGGTGGGTTCATGGAAGCGCTTAGCGTAAACTTAAAGCTTACGCTTTCAGTATATATATACATACAACATACGTCGTTCATTGAATACCATTAATATTTGCACTATATTATGTATTTGTCTTTTTAGCCCGATGCACAGCGTGCTTAATAGAAACAAAAATACGAAATGTATAGAGTTCGTAACTTCAAACATTTGGTATGCAAATTATATAAAATTTTGAACCTAACGATATTTATAAAAGAAAACACTCAGAATTACAACATGTTGTTATGAAATCATAAAAATAACTTGCTTTGAAAACATATCATTTTGTAAAAATAAATTTGTTTTATCTTAAAATAGACCTTTATACTCTAAATTAAGCAAACTTTGAGAGTTGAGAAAAAATATTGGTGGCTTTGATTATTACGATGCATTTTGTATGGAAAGTTTTTGTGAAAAGTGGTCAACTTTATAAAAATATTACAAAAAATATTAGAAAAGTTTGTATGGATATACAAAAACAATTTTCTCTTCGATCTCTTAAAAATGTTTTCTTATTTTTATTGTAGGTTTTAACTTAGCGTTTAAAAAAAATGTATGACACTTTTACATTGCTACCTTTTTGTACAAGTTTGTATGGAATATCGCATCTAGAAATGTCGATAAAATAACAAAACCTAGTGAAAAATCACTTTCTTGTCAGTTACGAAAAAAAAAACGAACTGGCCATTTCAGTCCTTGAAAGGACTTTGACCAAACTTCTATTGATCAATTGAGTTGTGATTTGAACACAACTGTCTATTAAATATTTAAACACAAATGATCGGCAACTTTACTAACAAATCTCATGCCGACTGCGAAGGGCTTATGTAATCAAGCAGCTTTACAGTTTTACTTTTTGAGTTTTTCACGACAGACAGAAATATGAATTTAATAAAAAAATATTCTGTCTCAAGCGATATTTCAACACTGGCATTCGGGCCAAACACTTTTTTTTTTTTGATTCGCCCGGAGGTATGAAATCTTCCACAGATACGTATACCCGTCCTATACGCATGCTCTATTTACATTCTAGATCCTGCCCGAATCAGCCGAGACAGACAGAATGTACCTACGTACTAAAATATACCCCCTATTGGCAATCAGGATTTTCCACTAAGCACATTAATTGGCTTTTCAGCGGAATTTAAAAATTGAATATATATAAAACACGTATTTAAATAAACTTGATTCTATATAAATAAGCAACATCGAATTAAATAATAGTAATTATCAATTTAAGGTACCCGAAAAACAATCCTGATTTCAAAAACAATACAAAACACTAAACTCATTTTAACTGGTTTGCGGCCATTGTTCAACCCAAGGACCTACGTGGAAATGAGATAAATCTTATATCCGCCAAATCAAAATCCCAATTAGTTGGATATGCATTTGGGCCAACGCAGGCATAAACTTGTGTGGAAAAGAGATATACTCTGGCACACCAATCCAGGTGATAGTGTGAGTTCAGTCTAATTTCAAATCAGGAAACACTTGTGAGCACGTAAATCCCAATTCGATTTAAAATTAAAATATTGAATAATTAAAAAGTAAGTTTTAAAAACGATTCATATTTGATGGTGCTTACTTTATAAAACATAATATCGAGACAAAAAAGAGAAACAGAACAATCTTAATTACCAATATTACATTGTTAAATAAAACAATACCTAAAACTGCGTTAGGTATAATAGGATGAAGTTAAATTGATTTAATTATTTAAATGTAATATAATTTTCCGTTTTAAGACGTCTACCGAATCAGAAAAATTAATCATGTTGAAGTTATCATTGAAATCACTGCACATACATCGTAAAGGTTCATGAAGAGCGTAATTAGAACTGCACTGACTCAACTTGAAAAACAGAAAATGTCTAGTTCCTCTCCTTGGGATGTTAAAATTTAGAGCTGAGATGAGATATTCCGAATTAATCTCGCCAAGAAGTAATTTATACAGAAACATGACATTAAGCATCATTCTTCTGCTTCTTAGGGAAGGTAGTAAAATAATTTTAAGGCGTATTTCATACAATGGAAGCATAATATTGGGGTTCCAACGACTATGACGTAAAGCAAAAAGTAAAAACTGTTTTTGAACGGATTCTATGGCGTCGATGTAGACATTATATTGTGGGTTCCATACAACTGATGCATATTCAAGAATTGGCCTTAAGAGAGGGGTATATAATAATTTAGTAGTAAAGGGATCACTGAATTCTTTAGCCCATCTTTTAATGAAACCAAGGACTCCTCTTGCCTTATTTATCACCATATTAACGTGGAGATTGAAGCGAAGTTTTGAATCCATAATAACACCAAGATCGATAAAACTGGAAACTATTTCTAAGTTAGTGTTATTTATAGTGTAATTTATGTTACTAGCAGATCTTCGCGAGAATGTCATTTGCTTACATTTTTTTAAGTTGAGATTTAATATATTTAAGCTACACCAGTCCACAAGTCTATTTAGATCAGATTGTAAAAGATGTCGTTCTTCGGGTGATTTGTAACAAAGAAAAAGTTTCACGTCGTCAGCGTACATTAAGACTTTACAGTGTTTTATTACCGAAGAAGATCATTAATGAATAGTAAAAACAAAACCGGTCCAACATGATTGCCCTGAGAAACGCCAGAAGTGACCGAAATACTTTTTGAAAGAGAAAATTTATATAAAACCTTTTGAGTACGTCTAGATAAATACGAATTTATCCAATTTAATAATATGACAGGAAACCCAATAAGGTGGAGTTTTTTCAAAAGAAGATTATGATTAACACTGTCGAAAGCTTTGCTAAAGTCCGTATAAATAACATCAGTCTGCAGTCCCAAAGTAAAACCATTTATAATACGCGTAGTAAACTCTAAGAAGTTTGTTGTAGTGGACTTACCCTTCAGAAAACCATGTTGAAAGACAGAAATGGTGGAAGACACGGTCCTCCTCGATAGTTAGAAACATCTATCTTGGAGCCAGATTTATGAAGGGGTATAATATAAGAATCCTTCCATATAATAGGAAAATAACCACTATGCAAGGAAATATTAAAAATGTTGGCTAGAGGAGTACACAGGTTTGTAGCACATTGCTTTAAAATACAGCTTGGAATTTTATCAGGGCCGGTCGCAAAAGAAGATTTTACTTGTCGAAGATAACACATAACAATATTTGGGTCCATTACAGGAGTTTCAAAAGAGTTAACTGGCTGGAGAAAAGGATACACCGTGCTAGTATTAAATGGTATATCGGAGTAAGTTGATTTAAAGATGTTTGCAAACATGTTAGAAATCACATTGTCACAAGATGATTCTTCCTGATTGAATTTCATAAGGGGTGGAAAGCTGTAGGCTTTACGTTTTGAGTTAACAAAACTATAGAAAAGTTTTGGATCATCTTTAAATTGAGATTTTATGTTAATTATATAAGCAGAATAGCATTGTTAGCCATTATTCCACTGGCACCAACAGCATTTAGTATTTAATGTAGAAAAAAGATTAACAGAAGAAAGAATATTTATAATCCTTTCTAAGTTTTATAACGGAACTGTCTTGAAAGTAAAATTATTTGTACTCTCTCAGTGATATTTTGAACAGCAGCACAATAGTTGCATTAATATTGTTTTGCATCGTTGGAAATGGTTTTAAATGGCATATTTTTAAATACAAAAGTACAAAATATTTTTATTAAAACCACAAACATATTTTCCGACAATTGGTTTTCTTTTGATAAAAAAAGTAAAAACTTTTGATGTTTCGCCAAAGTAAAAACAAATGTATTCAAAATATAATTCTGCCGTCATAAGGAGGCATGAAAATCAAAATTAGTTTTATTATTTTTCTTAATCATCTTTCTTCCATCTACAAGAAAATAAAAGAAGTATTGCGAATTTTTTGCTCAATTGCTTAATATTTTAACCTGAAATATCATATCTGCTCAAATTACAGCAATCATTCAAGCAAAAAACGCAGTATCTAAGTTAACAGAGATAAAAATCAGTATATGTTACACAGGCAGATACTGCGTTTTCCTTTGTGTTTGTATATAATACTTTTTAAATTGTATTTACTTTTTTATTTTTGTGCCCCAAAAAAATTTTAAATATTGATTTTTTATACATAACATATTGATGTTTTATTAAATATCCTTGTGCAAGATATGATGGTTTTAAAAATATATTAATTAAATATCATAAATATATAAACGAAAAAGCTTTTTACTATATAAAACAGTTAAAACTCCAGCTATAGTGTTTGTTCCAGTCCTTGCATTTTTAATAAAATCAGAAAAACTATAATTAACACTAAAAGCAAAATGCTTTCCACTATTCTAAAACCAAATATTTATAACCATCCAAAGCCTATTCAGTAAATTTTTTATAAATTACTGTAAGTCGTTTTTCTCAGAATATTTAAATATGTAGATGCCGCACTTTTTCTTATGACGGCAGAACATATCTGAATATAAAACATGTTTTTAATGTTTGTATGAAAATAAACACATTGAATTTTATTATAATTACTATTCAGAAATTGAACTATAAAAATAATAAGTTTTTCAGTGCACCTTAAAATCAAATATGTACATAAAATAAATTATAAAAATTCTTTGGCGCATGCCACAAAGTCTGTCAAACTTTGGAATTTTCGCTATATTTTTTCTCTCTTTCATTGTTTTGTCCACGGTATGTTACACAAAGTTTTCTGTTAGATAATGGCGGAAACAAAATATACTACGTTTAAGCTACCATTTCGTGCAGGCAATGTTCCTCTGTGCAATCGATTCAATAAAACGGCCACCCTCTATAGATTATTTATGAGTGGTTTTATTTGCATTTAAAATAAATGGGTTGAAGTCTGATCTCCTGGGGTTAAAATTAATTACATTAGCCAATATACATATATGCTGAAAGTGTATCCACGTGTAGTGTGGGCCCTAAAGTATAATTATGTAGTACTTCCTAACATATTATCAACATTGTTAACTCTAATTGTGTTAAAAAAAAATTAATGCCTACAACACATTTGCAGATAGATATGTACAAATTGTATGTAATGCGCTTTCACATAATTTAAGGGGAGGTTCTAGTAGGTTCTAGTAGAAACGTATCGTAATTTCATTATTTTTTTGAGCGAACGTAAATCTTTTTTTAAAAATTAATGATGGCATATTTAATTTAAAACTGTTAAATCAAAACAGAATTATGTGCTGTGTGCCGCCTTCAAAGCAATGTTTTTCTAACCTTATGTTTTTAACAGAAGGAGTTCTTATAAGCGTATCAAAGAGGATAGTACTGCAGAAACCACAGAAGACTACTGATGAGTTGGTGTAGCTATCAACGAAACAGTCTGTCTTGTCTGCTTGGTGGTTTGTTCTGCAAAGAAGTTGTTGTTGTTGCAACCTGTTTCTTCTTGAACTTATTTGGCATTAAGCTCAAATATAATTCTAAGTATATCTGTTTTAAAAAAAACTTTTGTGGCATTTATAAGTGTATATTTCAAGAACATCATACAATTATTTCTATGGAAAATAATTCAAATTGGCGGCTAAAGGTCTGACTGATCAAAGCCGTGCGCGGCGATAGCGCTGATGTGCCGATGTGCGCTGTACACTCTACAGCCCTGCCAAGTGGATATTGCGAGAAATAACATCCATTTATGTGGAAGGTGCCACGCCCACTTCTCCAAATATTAAAAACCCTTTTTTATACTCTTCTGTACCTCGTCATCAAAAGTCATCAAAATAATTTTTTCCCTTTAGTTTGTACCAATCATTCCATTGTGCAGTGCTCTTCTTCTGGGACAGACTTCTTTATGGAGAAAACATCATTTATATTTTTTTGTTTTATTTTTATTAAATTAGGATAAAAATGTAAAACTTTTTTAAAAAGTAGTCCAGAACGTTTTTTTTAATTTTTCTATAAAAAACTTATTAACTTTAAAGAAAAAAATTTTTTTTAAGGTAAATATAATTTTTGTAATTTAACGTGTATTAAGAGTATTTGGCCCAAAAATCAAAAAATTTTAATAAGCCGTTACTTAGCATAATTAATTTTACTAAAACAGTAAACTAAATTCTTTGTAACTCATTAAAAAAAAAAAATTTTAAAAAAAACATAAAATTGCAATATGTTTTTTTTCATATACACTTCAATAATATCCATAAAATATATAAAAATTACGACTTCTTGTTTTAGGTGGCTAGTTTCACGAATTTTCACTTAATATATGTTACCAAAAAACATGGACCCCGCCACACAATATTTTTTCTCATCTTAGCCTAAGAAATCAACCAAAGCCGGATTGAAGCATTGATTCAAACACATTGCTTAATAAAAAATATCGTACTCGTATTGTACTCGTAAATATCGTTATTCACACTGATATTTTATAACTTCATATTATTGGTATTAAAATGACTGTTTTCAATGATTAAAATTAATGAATGAAATCACGTGAATGCAGTCAACAATTTCTCACCAAAGATTTGAAAATATGATTCCATTTATTTTGAATATAAATCACATGATTTAAAATCACAAATTATTGCATTCTTTTACAGCTTTTGTTTGAACACAAATGATGAAGAACGGCTTACGTTCTCAAGCAACTATACATAGCAATTTTATGGTCCAGTTAACCTCGCATGGCACAGCAGCGCATGCAACGCAGATAAGCTGCTAGCGAACATCAAATTAAATGGTGATTATGTAACATATAGTCAAAATAAAACAATAGAAAAAGAATACTAAGATTTTATTTTAATATAAATTAACAGCACTTGGTCAAACAGTTTTACAACTTAACATCTGTGTTGCCAAAACGTCAAATGCATAGAAGAATACACAGAAATCAAAATTATCTGATGATAGATCTTCTATGTTCATCTATGTAGTCAGAGATGCATTTCTGTTTTTGTCTGATCTGCTATGCCATGCCAGGCTAACTGGACTATTACTCTCTGAGGTTTGCCATAGTCTGCAGAGAGGTGGCGGCCGAACAAAAATATTAATTCAGTTGAAAAAACATCTGTCTGTGCTGGGGCTTTAACCGCGGTTCTTTAGCTAGCGGGCCACTCACTCTACTAGTAGGCGATGGCCACCACTCAACTATACTATATATTCATGGCTTTATTATAAAAACCTATAATATCATCTTTAATGTAATACAAAAACAACTCCAAACATTAGTGACTATTTTCTTAGATGTATACATCGGCGTTTTTTTAAAATTCATTTATGACTTCGTCAACTGTTGTTTTAATATCGCGATGAATTATCAGAGCAACCAAATTATTCCATCGGTTCTCCAATAAAAATAAAACCTTAGCAATCATGAGTTTTCAATTCCGTAACATTCAAATAATCAGGAGGGACATAACAAACCCACTTTGTTATCGTCTTCCTTTGCATTGTTTTTATTCGTTTCAAATAACAGAATGTGCATTCTGCAGTAGACGTTGCTACTGTAACTTAAATACACAGCAACATATTAATTTTTGGAAAATTTTTTTATTGGCCAGCATTTTCAGTTTTTTCTTTGAGTTGATGTCGCCTCTACGGATCAAATTTCTCTTCCACAATTCTACAATAACAGCATGTGACCCAGTAGTAAGTAATTTTTGATAAAACTCGAACATTTTAAGGAATTCATCAGCTCTTTTGTCAATTTCAAATAAATCATGCTTGAAGAGCACCGAAAATCCTTGTTATATATATTTGTGATTAGTTAAGCTCTCTTCAAGTTTTATGATGTAGAAATCCAGAAATTACACACAGAAATATTGCAAATTTTATGAATGAAAATAAAATTTTACAGCTTCTTATTTGCATGTGCATGGTTGCCGAATTTATTTTGTTTCCAGCTGGACATTTTTGTTGTGATTTTGTTGTAGCTATATTTTGGTTGCTGCTGCAGAGAAGGATTTTTAGATATTTCATTAGGTGAATAGAAAGACAGAATTCTGATTCGGCTAATGAAATAATTGTTTGATAATAAAAAAAATTTAGCAATGAAATAGAATTGGTCTAGCAGTATTTTATAAATTTAAAATAAAACAAAGAAATATTGTAGATTTAATTAATGAGAATAAATGTTATATTTGATACAAATTTTACAGGTTATAATTTATATGTATGTGTGTTTTTATTTCCATCTTCTTGTAGATTCCGAATTTTGTTTGTTTCTAGCTGGACATTTTCCTTGTAGCAATATTTTGATTGCTACTTTGGATACACAACCATAATTTTTAGATACTTCATTAGACCAATAAAAAGACGAAATTCTAATGATTCATATAATGATGAAATATTTATTAACGCCAAAATGATCAAAATATAGAAAACAAAATGTAAGCAAGCTCGCACTTGTGAAGGGGTATAAAATAAAAGTCCCATCAAAATATCCTATTCTGTCGATGGATGGCTAATATTAGCGAGCAAAAAATAACGAGCACCGAATGAAATCTCTTATATATATATCTTCTTGCAGTTATATACTCCTTGGCCAGATTCAATCTCTTAAATGTTTTTTTTCTTGGAGTCAAATTCTTTCCCCAGAATGTTTCACCAGAATTTTCATTCTTTTATACGGTGAAATTAAAGCGAATTCTATTGACTTAAAAATTAAGAAAAAACTTACTTTGCAGGGTCGTTCAAGCTCATTCATTGGTCACCTTTAAAAAAAATTTAATTTCTTAACTGATCCGCTTTCAAAACTATAGATATCTTCTAACTAAATTTATTTATCTTGCAATTTATCTTCTATTCAAAATCTTACTATCTTCTGTCACCTTTACTTTAACTAATTTACCAATATTTATGCCATAAGTCATAATTTATTTTACTGAATTGTATGTCAATATTTAAATTAAATGTTTTATTCATGTTATTAAATTTATATTTAATTTGGTGAGTTAAGTTTTATGGTTCACAACAATACGTTGTTGTCACGCTTGATTGTGAAACATATGTAGAATTCGTTACTTGTCTAGTTCAGGGTTGTTTCAGAGAAAAAAAAGTACTCTTTAAAAAGTATTTTCTAAATAAAAAAACGTACTACCACGATAAGAAATTTTTTGCGAAATGAACGGAAAATATTTTCTAAATAACAAAAAGTACTACCACGATAAGAAATTTTTTGCGAAATGAACGGAAAAAACTGTGAGCCCATATTTAAAAAAGGATCAAATCTAGTTTTATGAAATAACTGCATTTTAAAATGTTTTAAAGTACAAAGAAGCATTTTTGACAATGATTATAATGGTGTTGAAAAAAAATCCCGCTCCCCCACCTTTGGCCGGAAACACGGGCTCTTTTTATAGTAAAAACAAAACGTCTTTTAAATTAGCTATAATTCTTACATTGTTATATGGATATCAATATTATTGGCACTATAGGGAATTATTTATAGCCTTTCTAATGATATATAATATTATCAGATTGAACTTACTTTAAAAATTATACCATTACTTTAAAAATTTTATTTTCAATTGCAATTTTCAATTTGCAAGCTCAAAAAAAAAAATCTGCAATATCAGAAAATCTTAAAAATGGGATATGTAGTTTGGATTGTATAGCGAAAAAACAAAAAATAATTCACCAAAAGGGAATAATTCATAAAAATAAAATTTCAGTTACGATTATTTTTTCAAGGATGCAGTTTTGTCTAGAGTAATGACAAACTTTTTGGTGTATAAATAGTATTTGTTTGATGTATAGTTTAGGAGTTATGCCGAAAAACCTATATAAATATGAAAGCGCTAACTCCCAAAAGCGTTAACAACGATTTTTGATATCGTTAATAAGCGAAAATATATTATCGTTTAATTTTTGGG